>CAWYPQ010000563.1:0-46107 GCA_963965965.1 Trididemnum nubilum | reverse complement strand
TTTTCACGTAAGGCCACGCAAAATATAGACTAGCCAAACAAATTTTGTGACTACACTATTTTGTACGCGGTATTACGTAATTAGATAATTTAAACTGTAGTATTTGGATACCAAACATGGTGTAATAATGGAGCATGCAATATTACCTGAACAGTTGTAGCATTTGACCATGCACTTTACTTCAAAAACATGTATGTTCGCCATTCCTTTTCTGTGTTAGTTTGTTTGTTTGCTTTTTTATTTATTTTTTTTGCTATAACGATTAAGCCAAACATTCTTTGAGTTGAACTTTTACTTGTCATTAAAACAAATCTATTCAAACATCACTATAAACTTATCAAAAATGTCAAGTTAAACGGATCCAATTTCTGTATTGTTTAGAGATTTGTCAAAAACCACCGATCAAAATTTTACCACCGTACAGTATATAAAATCTACATATTTTCTAAATTATGGTCTTCGCGGCCTTGTTCCTGTCCCCCAAACAATGCTTTGCGCGAGCATATTTGTCTTTACAAAAACAGATTTGGCGATAGTCACACTTTGCTAGCTTTATCAGAACCAGCTACAGAGTTACTCGAGTGGCACTCAAATAAATTACCTCGAGTTTTCGTAATACTGAAACGAATACTAAAATGCCAAAAATCACACTTTGTAGGACCAAGCTCTTAGCTAAAATCTATTTCGGCCCGCCAAGACCTTGGATAAATTGTTTTTGGCCAGCGACTACGAAAAGGTTGCGGACCCCTGTTTTAAGGTAACGTTGGAAAGGGATCGGGGCAGCGCGATGCTCAAGCAAAATTTTATGAAAACTCAGGTCCGGCTCCTGTAGATGTAAATGGCTACGAGATGCTGTACGGACAACCAAAGCGTCTGGACTCTGGAAGAAGACGGACAAGGATATTTAGTGCCGATTGTAAAACTAGGAGCTTCGAATTTGGTACAGGAGGAACATTATTCCGAGGTTCAATAGTATGGAACCGAAATAAACAACATTTATGTATTTTTCCTTTTGTTTTTTCAAACAGTTTATTTTCAAAAAGATTGTTTTCACCTCTGCTCAATATTGTTAGGAAATAACGTGATGCCGCCTCATCTTACATCAGCAAGTTTAGTTCAATTTCAGCAAGGGTGAAAATATACTTTATGGGCTAATAAAAATTCAAACAAAATTCCGCTTTTAACAATTAAACTTTACCAATTGCTAAAATCAAGATTTGTTTTAAAACTTTTATGCTGAGATCAACCAATATTTTACTCAATTTCTACTGAGGTCAAAATTTGACTCAAGTTTGGATTTGCAAAATGGGCTGTTATGTGCGGTTCCGGTACATGTAATTGCATAAGCGTTTCGAAAACTGAATATGACATTGTCAGTTTTGTAAACTGATTAGTGATTATCCCACATCCTGTAAGACAAGTCAACAAAACTTACCTTTTTTCATCGACTCCTACATTGAAAAATCATCTAAATGTAAATCTTATCTTGATCTCCCCAAGAAAATATCGACTTTCAATGGCTTCCCTGCAAGATTTTCTATGAGTAAAACCAACCAGTCAGCTAGTACTCAATTAGCTTTTTTTGGATTTACAAACCTGCCATAGGTGTAGCCAGGATTTTTGATTGGGGGGACCCAAACCACAAATCACATGCAATGACGTCATCAGAAACTTCAAAGGAGGAATTTTTTGTGGGGGCAAAGATATCATAGAATGGAAGATCAGATGCCATGGCGTAGTGTTGGCACCTAACTATAGGAACTCGTTCAAGATAGAGGGCTTAAACCAGTAGTTAAAATGGCCAAATGTCTAAATTGGTAGACGTGTTTAAATGAAGAAGTGTACTGTAGTTCAAACGTATCACAAAGGGGTGTCTGGGGCTGAGACCCCAGCTGCCGTAGGCTATTGGGGTTGGTGGCAAACCCCCCTTGCCGCTAGGCGTTTTTTGTAATTTTTTGAAAAAAAGCTATTTTAATACCATTGGATCTTATTTTGCACGTATTCAGAGCCATTTGAAAGTACTAGATTGTTAGCGTTTGAAAGCCAATTGAAAAAATTAAGTTGTATAGCTCTCCTTTTGCTAGCAATTTAAGTCCAAAACATGTTTAAAATTTTGCATTTTGGGGTTAAATTTTGTATGTGATTTGGCCCAGGTAGGGTGAAATAAAGTATTTTGCCTCCTGCAATATTTTAGCAGTAAATAGCATTCCAGTTGAATATTTTCCTCAGAGATAATTGTTTTGTTATGTAAACAACCAGTTATGGGAGTGCATAAACGGCCAGGGGGCCCAGGCCCTTTCAATTCAAAAATTTGTTCAATGAGTATTCCCCTTTCTGTAGCTAATTTTTTTCAAAAGTTTTTTGTTGCATAAAAACTGGCAAGGTGGAGGTGAGTTGTTATTGAAAAATGTAGAGTAGTTAGTTACGCCTACAAACCATGTTATTGCCCGGGCCGGATTTACACTGAGATCGGCCCATGGCACTTCAAGATTTTTGCAATATTTTCCTGCCAAGTACAGGCAAAGACCAAAAAAAAAGTCTTATCTAATTGCGGGGCCCCTGGCACTGTTCCATATGTTAAGTCCGTCCCTGACTATTGCATTACGTTCATAAAAAGATTAGATAAAGGCCTCAGTTACCAACTTTTAGGACAAAAAACCTTAATTTCAAAAGGGTTATGCATTTAACTTGGTTGGCAAAAAAACTAAATTAAAAGGGGCCCGGGCCCCCTGTATCAATATTCTTGTTGGGGGCCCATTTAAATTGGGGGCCATTTAAATGTTATTGTAGGGGGCCCATTTAAATAGGTTGGTAAAAATGAAATTGAGGGGCCCGGACTCCCTATATCAGTAGTAGTGTTAATTACTGCTGTATGCGTGTACTGTTGTACGCAAAGATGCTAAAAGAAACTGAAACTGAAGAAATAGTAGTCTTTTTTGTGACATTTTTATCATTGATAGCATTTCAATTGGGGGAAACCGGGCCCCCTGCCCCCCATCCTGGCTAGGCTTGTGAAGCCTGTTCTACATCAGAAGTGTATCCAACAAAATCAAGAAAATACTTTTGGAAACCGGTGTTAAAGAGGCGTTCAAACAGTTTTAAACTATTGGCAGAGCTCTCTTTTCTGTAAACGAGCAAATAAGTCATAGTAAAGGTCCAACTTGATTTACGAAGTTTCCTGTCAGAATTATTGCGTTTTTGTTTACATCGGACAAAACGAACAGGACCTCAAATCTAGAATAACAGGACAAAAACGAGCAATGCAATTTCAATGGCCCGCGAAACAGCAAACAATTACCCCGTTAATTGGTCTGAAGCCAAAATTTTAAAAGCGGAACATAATGACTCTAAACGTTTTTTTACTGAAAGTCGGTACATTAATGAAAAGCCCCTATAAAGTGCTCTATAAAAACGATGAGTTACATAATCTGTTGCTTATAGAAAGTTGTTTAATTCCCAGAGTTAAATTTCTTCTGTTTTAATCTTTTTTTTAGAGTAAGATTTTATGTATTTTGCTTCAATGCTAATTTGGAATTTTTTTTTATAAGAACCGCTTTCTTTTATTTTTGTACGCACCTTTACGTTCGTCTGCATCGCCTAGCTTATCGTAACAATGAATTTTTTCGGAGACATGCTTTGAATTTTTCTCGCAAGTTAATATACTGCAGCAATGTGCGAGATCGTTTTTCAGTTTCTTGTTTTTGCTATCGGAAGTTGATGGGGATTTGTTATCACTACTGATAACAGTGCTCTAATGAAGCTAGTTGATTCTAATTAGCAAAACGTTAGCAATAAAGTTAGTCTATTGTGTAACACCTGCGTGGTTTCTCAAAGATAGCCTAGAACACCAAAAAAACTTCAATAATTTCTTATTTGAAATGCCTGGTGTACAACTACAATACATTTAAAAAATTTGTCTGTTTGCTGTAGTTGAATGGCTCGGACTCCATTGATTTGGATCTGCTTACTTTTTTTTTTCGATGCTTAGTTGTTTACCTGAAACCTAGAAAAATGTTAGTCCGATTTCATGGGTTAATTCTGGGATTTTTTGAAGTGGAAAACAAATAGTGGTTTTTGAAATTTTTTCTTTAGGATTTTGTCATGGGGTGTACTGTTAGTACCGCTCAAACTGTGTATTTATGATGTCATTTATCGACCTTATATTCGTCATGATACTGCTTATACGTTACTAATGTTTATTTTTAAGTATAAGGCCACCCAAAAAATAGACTTGTCAAACAAAGTTCGCAACTACGCTATTTTGCACACGGTACGTAATTTAATTTAAAATGTAATATTTAGGTACGGTTCGTAATTTAAAAATAAAACATGTAATATCAACACTAATTGAGCAGATGTAGTAGTTGACCACACACTTTTTTATGAAAACATGTATATTTAACATTGCCATTCTGCGTTTGTTTTTTCTATAATGATTAAGCAAAAAATTTCTTAAGTTGAACTTTTACTTGACTTTGAAACAAAGTTAGTCAAATATTACCAAAAACTTATCAAAAATGCCAAGTTGAGCGGATTCAAGTTGTAAAATGTTTTGAGATGTGCCAAAAACCGCTGATAGAAAACTTTATCTATCTCCGCAGATGGCAGTAGCATTGATTGCAAGTGAAACTATTCAACAAGTACTAGCGAATCTGCGGCCACTGGAACGGAGCGTATTATTTGAACTGCTTACAGTTGAAGTAGTTTTTGACGATATTTTTATAAATTTCATATTTATTGTAATGTGTCGCACATGCATTTAGCTCGTGCTCTCCCTGTGATTTTTATATGAACATGTCAAAAGTTGTTTGACGTCATTATAAAATTTGCATAGACAAAGCAGATGTGTTTATCGATGCTATTTTTATTTCCAAATTTGGTAATTGCAATTTTGTATCTTTGCATGTTTGAAAGTTTAATGATTCTTAGTTGCTTATAAGTTTTGTTTTCAAATTTTTAGTTGCAGTTTTATATCATTGCATGTTTAAATATGTGTTATTCTTTTCACCTGATGAGACCCTTGAGCAAGGTCAAAACTCGTCGTGATTGCTCATTCGCACTGTATATTACCATAATAAATTGCATAGATGAATAACTTATGCTATAGTTCTAGGTTGACAATCATTGAATAAAATAAATTTTAATCATATATTTTGTGTTTTCCTATTTTCAGTAACATAACGACTAAACGCTAAGAAATTGTCTATGTTAAAGAATGGATTGATGCACTTTCTGGATAAGAATAGCATTTTTTCATGGTTAATTGCATTTTAAATGCTAAAGGCCGATTTAGTACTTCTGCTAGAGTTGAGCGTAGCGAAGCTGAAGCTAGTTTATTCTTTTAGAATTTCTCTTCAATTCAGTTGATTTCATTGCGCTGAAGCGACCTAAGCTTGGTTGAATAGAAACTTACAAACTATAAAATATAAACAACCTTCAGCTGTATTATGGTTAACTCGAGCACAAGCTCTACAATCTGTACTCACCGGTCAGTAGTAGAGTTTGTCGAGCGTCTGCTACTAAAGCGGAAGACATGAGTTCGATTCCTGGTCAAATCGACACCAAGACCATAAAACTGTAAACAGACTTCCTGCTGGACGTTCAGCATGATAAGGGTTTGTGTGAAGCCTTCACCGTGTGTAGTAGACAGGTGGGTTCTTTTTTAACTATCTCGTGGCCAAGGAAACTTGGTGAAAAAAGATGCGATTATACGATTGAACTAAACCAACTTTGATAGATCAGATTAATTTAGGGCAAACATTTAGTGCTTTGATTAATTTGTGTTCCACTAACTATTGATTTGACAATATTGTTCAGCTTGTTGCAATTCGCAATCAGTACTAGTGTTGCCTTTACGTCGCAATGGAACCTTAGCCCTATATCTACCGGACTATTTTCAAACCCTATTTTTACCGGAGAGGGGCAAATTTCCCCCCAATCTAAAAGCTGTTTGGTAAGTGATGGAAGTAAGATTTTTTGCTTGTTGAAACTATTTTTTTGTTAATTTTTTTTTTGAATAAAATATTCAGAGGTTTTGACGTCACGAAAAGTGATAACGTCATCAAAATCAGTAAATCCTTATCACAGCATGCAAAGTTTTATAAATTTTGCTAAATATTATTTTGAGTTTGGCCTTTTATTGTTTTAAAGACATCTCTGATAAAGTCACTGCGGGTGATGACATTATATGTGTGATAAGGTCATATGCATAATGACGTCATCTTTAATACATTGTGTTGATTATTATTTGTAATTTTTTGTGACTGAAATGTAGTATCATCCACAAAACTTTGAATACAGCAGTATTATTATGCAAATTTCTACCCCCCTCCTTGGTACAAATGGGGTTAATCGATTGCAAAATTGTTTGTGACATCCCGAAGATGCAAATAACACGTTGCTTAGAGTTAGTTACCTTGCTTCAGGTGTACTGTAAATAAAAATTTATAGAACAACCCCAAAGAGCTAAAAACGAAAGATCTGTTTGGGAGGCATAGCTTGGAGCGCATTAACGATTTTAGACGGCTTTTAATGATCGAGCGTTTTCACCCAAAAAAATATGCAAAGTATTTACTATACAGGGTGGGCCAAAAAAATGTTACCACTTTTTATATTCTAACCATTTTCAAAATTACTAAGACTTTTGTTTCATATTCCTGCTCTTAGGAGAAAGCAGGGAGTCAATATGAATAACGTCATTTACCAGCAAGATGGTGCTCCTCCACATTGCTCAAATGTCTCACTGGATTTCCTCAACGAGTACTTTCCTGGAGATATACTCATCTCACGGCGTACGAACAACCCATGGCCTGCCTACTCTCCTGATCTTTCTCCCGCAGACTACTTCCTATGGGGGTACCTGAAGGAGAGGGTGTACTACAACAACTCACAGACCATTGAAGCCCTGAAAACCAACATCTGTCAGGAAATTCGAAGAATCCCTCTTGAGATGTACGGCAATGTCATCACAAACTTCAATGTGCGTGTTGCAGCTGTACTCCACAGAAGAGGAGCTTGGATTGAACATGTTATCAATTATTGAACTGTGTAAGAAACAAGAGACAAAGTGAAAAGACTTTGTTATCAAATTTTAATTGGATATTTTTGTTAAACATCTGTGAAAAAAAATTTCGAATAAATGTTCATTTTTAAAATTTGTGTATGGATTAAAAGTGTTAATTGTCTGTGCAGTCTAAAATCAGCACCATATAACGTAACAACAAGCATTTAATTATGACAAAATCGCGAGTGAGCTATCGCGACGCGTTTCGACCTTACTCAAGGGTCTCATCAGGCGAAAAAACACTATAAAATAAATTAAAAACAAACAGAATATAATAAAATATTAACGTTGACCACGTGTTTTTAAGTGGACATACAAGTTCAGGACAACTCTATCGGTGAGTCCAACGTCATTGTGGGCAGTGAGAAGGGTTAATTGGCCCACATTGAAGGGTCTTTTGCCTATGACCCCGATGGAGGAACCAAAACTCCTGCTAATATTTATGCCCGACGAACTGTGCAGATTCACCCACTGAACAGTATTATGTATCCTGAAGTTAACCTTGGAACTTTTATTCCGGGCCATCTTTCGGATGATATTGTTGTGCAATATAGATATTGGTATGATATCGCCACTTCTTCATCGTAACCCTTCAATGTGGGCCAATTAACCCTTCTCACTGCCCACAATGACGTTGGACTCACCGATAGAGTTGTCCTGAACTTGTATGTCCACTTAAAAACACGTGGTCAACGTTAATATTTTATTATATTCTGTTTGTTTTTAATTTATTTTATAGTGTTTTTTCGCCTGATGAGACCCTTGAGCAAGGTCGAAACGCGTCGCGATAGCTCACTCGCGATTTTGTCATAATTAAATGCTTGTTGTTACGTTGTATGGTGCTGATTTTAGACTACACAGACAATTAATGATTGATATTGCCTTGTGGCTGATCCTTTAAGTAGAGATCCCCTAAAATATTGAGATTGTGGCTTATTCTCATCAAAAATTAATTTGGATTAAAAGTGGTAACATTTTTTGGCCCACCCTGTATTTCCGCTCGTAACTACGCGTGCTTGGTAAAAGCCGTCTTAACTGACGTATTGCGTAAAACTTGTAACTCAATAACGTCAAACAAAGCATTTAAACTTTTCTATTGAACGTCGGACATTATTCAGATTAACTTACACTAAGGAATTTTAGGCCCGGTCTACATTGCACGTAAAATCGTAAGCGAAAGAGCCTATTTTTAGTTTGTTTTAGCAAACTGGCAGTTTATTTAGTGTTATTTTGGCTAATTAATTTTAAGTAGTAGTCAAAAGATGATAACATCCTATGGTAGTCAATAGATGTTCAGGAGAGAAAATGCTTTGTTGATAACAATGATTGTTTTTGTAAACACTGTTGCAAATGGGCACTGGATGACATTTGTTAGCAGGGAATATGTTGTGGAACTGATTAGTAAATTATGTGATGGCAAAAATACTGTGTTCCAATATGACAAGAGTTCAACCCCATCTAGTTGCTTTCTACGCTAAGACCATTTAAATATTTCAGACAAACGCTATCCGAAAAAAACTCATCAGGCAAAATGTATTGTTTGATCACCAAACAATGTTGCTGCAATGCAATTGATTGATTTATTAGTAATACTGAATGCTCCATATTCTACGAAAAACGATTTAGTATTGTCAGAATAAACCTTACTCACTAATCGAAAATTTGCAAAAAGTGAACGATACGTGCGTAAAATGCCTATTGTTTCGTTTAAAGATTAGATTTGGAATTTTTAGAAGGTAACGATCAAATCGCACTTCAACAAGTTGTTCAGAAGACATTTCTTTGATTTAGAATTTGAAAAGCGTTATTTCGTCTGTATTCAAAAAAATTTGTTTGACAAACTTTATTCTCTAAGAATAGAATTTTTAATTAAACTTTAGAATAAGTCTTAGTGTTTTATATACCATCAATTTTAAATCAAAATATTTTACGTATATTTTAAATCAAATAATAATGGTTGCTCTTTTTGCTTATAAATTTTAATCATATTAGCATTTCATATTCTAAATGATTCAAACGATAAAGAGAAATGATAAATTTCCAAAGCTACTAGACAAGTAGTTTTTTTCAGAATTTCATCAAATTAGGTGTACTTTAAACCGCTAGGCATGGCGATATGGTTCAAGGCCAAAACAGGGAATTATTTCAAAATTTTAAATTTTAAATTTTGAATTAAAACTTTTGAATTTTAAATTTTGTGTTACGTTTAGCAGACACCCCCCATGATCTCAATTAGGGGTGAAACAGACTGAAAGATATTAATTTTTTTAATTTTAACTACTAAGATAAGTTATAGTATTCGCTCTGGCCTACGCTGTCGAGCAATTTCTTGATTCAAACTCCGATCATCATAGACAATACTTAGATCAATACTTACTAACTAGTTACAGACCACCACAATTTAACATGCCCAGAAAGTAGGGTGGTCCTTATTTTAAAAATTTGGAAAACTGTTTGGGAACCGGGTTAAATTTGTTTGTTTTCGATAAAAAAATGCATGTGCAAAATATATCGGAGAAATATTAGAGTTTGCAAATTGCACCAGAACAGCAAAAATTTGAGATTATTCATACGCTACAGTATATAAAATTATGCGCCACATATTTTTTTAAATGTCTTCTCCTGTTGTCGGAAGTTGTTTGCCTTAATAAGTTTGACTGAAATCATTTAAGTTGGCTAGTTAATTTCTGGATAAATTTCAAGCCTCACACACTACAAAACAATATTGTGCAACTTGGATTCCTAGATGGTAATTAACTTCGTTAAAATACTTAGCGAATCGTTAAGCCTACCACAAGTAACAAAAAAGATGACCGAAAGATTTCTTTGATGTAGCCTGCACAAATGCTCTGATTCATAGACCCTCAAAACAAAAATACCGAATTTTTCTTCTGGCTCAAAAAGATATGTTAGAGAATAAAATCAATGAGAATAGTGGACTTAAGCGAGGCAACTGGCAAGTCTAAGTTAATAAACTTAGCAAAGAACTTAAAATATCACCTCAAGAAATTAGTTGGACGAGCATTAACGCGTTCGACTTTGGAGCGAGAGGTCTGAGGTCCAAATCTCGGGCCCGTCAAATCGGACCCAGTGTTGCCAACCGATCGCAACCGCTGCGAGGTTTCCTCAAAAGGAGCTGTGTTGCCCGGTCGCAATGACGCGGAGATGGGCCCCGCCAACTTTCTACACGCTTCGACTTATTACAGCAAGTATATTGAAAGATATGATTTTTATTTGATATAGCTCGTAATATTCTGCTGATATTTTGATTTAAAGAAAACGTTTTGATTAATAATTTAATCCACTTTCAATCTTGTTCAAATTTATTCTCACAAGTAGATTGCCTGCTTATCATCGCCTTTGGCATCTGCATGTAACATGTGCTCAAGATTGCCCCAATTCCCTATGGGACCAGGTAGTCTCAAGCAAATGGTATCGTTTGAGATGTAGATGATTGGATAATGGTTGAGAAAGTTTTTGCTTACAGGGTAATATGTTTTTTTTTTGACGTGAATGTCTCAAATACAAAAAGTAAGATTCTGGTACTTGCATCTCCATTAAAGCAAAACTTGAACAAAATCAGAAAATGGTTGAGAGCGCCAGAAGTGATTATAGCGCCCGTAACTTATGCTCTCCCCAATCAGTTTACCAATCGCCAAAACTGCATGGTATATTGATTATGGCGAGCGGAGACCAAAGCATTATTTCTTGTATTTGCATTAAACCTGCCAAAATTTGGAAAAGATCTGGGAGTTACAAAAATGTCACAAAATCACTTTGGCAAGAGAATAGGGGCAAGTGTAATGAAAAGTTTTTCTGGTCGGCTTTGATACACGTCTGAGAAACTAGTGGCTTAGGTTTTTTGAACCAAAAGTGCCCAATGACTTGAAGTGACTAATTGGTCGCAGATTTTTTCAAAGATAAAAACTTTACCAAGCGTGCTATTAAAAAACAACAACTAGAAAAATAGGTTTGCTGATTAAACGCTATTAATTGGCTTTTTCCAAAAAATGAAAATGGATCAAAAATTTCTATCAATTGACTTTGATTCTTAGAATGAATTATCAGGCTCATTGATGGCAGTCACAAAGTTGGTTCAAAAAATCCAAGTCTTGAATGCAACTGCAAAGCTTGGTGTGGCAGTGACACTTATGTAGAAATACGTCTGGCTAATCAAAAAGTGTAATGAAGATCAATTGCAGTTCCTCGTGCATATTGCCATAAAGCTTACCATAGGCATAATTTTTGCTAAGTGAGAATAAAGACTGAGCACTACTTACTTGGCAACATACAATAAGTTGGGTTACACCAATAATATTCCTGCTTTTCGACTTTTAATACTCTGCCAACAGCAACTTTTTATCTTTGAAAATTGGGTTTTTATGGAAAACTTTATTGCCTTAGTGCAACCTCTAAATGCTTTTCTACTTCGGACATTTTTTTCACGCAATAGTTGTAGCCTAAAAAAACACATCTACTTCGGTTCCCATGATAATTTTTACTGTTTAGTTTTGGCTATGTATTTAAAGAACACCCTACCCAACAGTCTGCTTCATTGTTTTGTTTAGGCTGATAGTAATGATTTTTATTGCAAACACTGTTGTATATGGGCACTGAAAGACATTAGATGGAATAACATGTTTTTTTAAACTAATTTAGTAAATTATACCGTGGCAAAATACGGTGTTCCAAAATGATGGTACAGTCCAACCCCAATAAATGTTTTGTAGTTTCATGAAAAAAAATTTTCATCATATATCAGCGAAGAACTTTGTGGATTAACATTACTTTTCATGATTTAATTTCCTTTGCTCTTTTTTCGAAACTTTAGCAAAAGCTTTACATGTACTTTTAAATGATGCGCTACTTGATAATAGCAACAAAATTTTTTATGATTACTATTGCGGATCAAAATTGGACGCCACACGGCAATGCAGAATATTTTTTCGGAAGCGCTTTAGTCCCTTATTACATGGCAGAAGAAAAGTGCTACACGATGAATACTCGACTGGCTGCTGTTTACAATCAGACTATTCAAGATTTTTTGGAAACAGCGATCAATGAAAGAGCAGGTTAAGTTAACTTATAAATTGTTTAGCAGCTTTTACTGGAAGCAATTTTGAAGTTGAAAAGGCAAAAAGATAAGTACTGTAGATTGTTCATACTCAATTGTTTTATTCCTGTTTTTGTTTTGAACTTCGAGAAAAGATTATGGATTTACAGTCGGGGACTAAAGTTTAAGACCACCCTTCAAAAATAAAGTTTTGACAACCTGTCCATAAAAAAAGTTACCGAACATGAAACGTTTTTTAGCCTGTTTCAATTTTGGTTTGACAACAAAATGTGCTGCTAATTGCGTTTAACAACCCAATATTTAAATTGCAGAATTTTTTGCGCTTTTTGAATGTTCTTGAATAGAAAATTTTTGCAAAAATTGGGGTGAAACTGGAAATACTATCACTTTGCAGCCTAATTTGTGTTCGAAAACGCGCTTTAAACCGAACTCTCGCCATATTAGACAGTAAAAGATGTCCAAACAAAAATACGAGGTAACTTTAATGCACTTTGTCGAAATAAGTAAATTCAATTTTTTAGACCAGCACACCTACATAAAAACCAAAAGTTTAAAGTTTAACTGTATGGCTGTTTCAAATTGACTGTGTTGATTATGCATTATGCAATACACTGTAAAAACATTTTAGCAAAGAAAAAGTGTTAGGTTAGATACCACTTTTGAAGTTTACAGCTGTACAAGGAACGAAAATAACATTGAAATATTACTTATAAATATCTCTTTCATTCAGCCTTAACACTTCCTTTTCAGAAGGGGGTCTAAAAGATTTTTTTTCGCTTTATTTTGACAAATTCATTAAAGTTAACACAAACTTTTGTGCATAACCTACATCTTTTACATTTCAATATGTACAAGACCCGAGGTTTAAAATGCTTTTTTTGAGCATAAGTTGGGGTGTAATGTAATAGCATTTCCAATTTTACCTTAATTTTTACAAAATCTAACATTTAAGAACACTCAAAAGGCAAAAAAGTTTTTGCGATTTAAATACTTGGTAGTTAAACGCTATCGGCAGTACATTTTGTTATCCGACTAAAAATTAAAAAAAGTTGCAAAGCTTTTCATTTAATTTTTTTATAGGCAAATTGTCAAAACTGGATTTTTGAGGGGGGTCTTAAACTTTTGTCCCCGACTGTAGAATCAATAAAATTTCATTCAATGATTGTCAACCTAAAACTATAGGTTTTCGTGTTTCGACCAGTAACTTAGGCCATCTTCACGGCTAGCATTTAGAAGCATAAGTCATTCAACTATATAATTTATTATTATAACATACAGTGCGATTGAGCTATCGCGACGCGTTTCGACCTTGCTCAAGGGTCTCATCAAAGCAAAGCAGATGTGTTATCAAGCCAGATGTCTCATCAAAGCAGATGTGTTTATCGATTCAATTTTTTTATTTCCAAATTTGGTAATTGCAGATTTATATGACTGCATGTTTAAAATTTTAATGATTCTAAAATAGCTGCTAGCTTTTGTTTTCAAATTTTAATTGCAGTTTTATAACATTGCATGTTTAAATATGTGTTATTCTTTTCGCCTGATGAGACCCTTGAGCAAGGTCGAAACGCGTCGCGATAGCTCAATCGCACTGTATGTTATAATAATAAATTGAAAAGATGAATAACTTATGCTTCTAAATGCTAGCTGTGAAGATGGCCTAAGTTACTGGTCGAAACACGAAAACCTACCGTTTTAGGTTGACAATCATTGAATGAAATTTTAATGATTCTAAATTGCTGCTAATTTCGGGTTTATTTACTTCCTTTTGCAAAAAAAATCAGGTGTAGTACGTTGAGCTCAAAATGGGTTCAGTTAGGAAGTTAGAGTCTTACTCTCAGCGCTCTTGATCCATTTCTTTTAGCAGTTGTCAACCTCCAAGTCTGTAAACATATATTTATGTCATTAGTGTACATTTATAGTTCAATTCCAAATTATTATCTTTGTTTCTTTTGAATGTTTGAAAAATGTGTGGAGCATCTATCATTATAAAGTAGCTTTTCGATTCAAAGGTTAGATTTTCGATTTTATATCGGAGTTCAATATGCCTTCCGGTAGGAACTAAGATTGAAAAAAAGAAACTTCATGACGGTACCAAACCGTATCATTCTGTATTATTATATACTGACTCGTAAATCGCAATAGCAATACTGAATTTTGCAAAACTATTCTGCTCAATTTCTGTGAAAATTAAAAATGGTCTTTTAAAAATCACTGTACTTGAGGTTTTGTTTTGATAGATAAACAAAATGCCTATTGGATTGGCTTGCAACGCTCTTTACCGAGTTGTTTTGTGGAAATGGATTTTAGTTGTTGGAATGATGGAACCTCAGTAAAATACAATGAAAGATGGAGCCACAATGAACCATCAACGCCAACTGCACAACACCCGCAAATAGAAGATTGTGTCAGCTTTGGATATGTTCTTTTATCATACACAGCGTATTTTTGGAATACCATACCCTGCAACGGCGTAATAAATGAAACTGGGGCGGTGTTTCTTCCTTCGTACATATGTCAAAGAAATAAAGGTATGGCAAGTTTGGAACATCGTTTTCAACAGCAGTTATTGGAAATTATTTCGCAGCTAAAATTGTTAAAGCCGGATTCTGGCCAAGCAAAATTTTATGTCAAAGCATATCGGTATCAAAAAGATTTCAAGTATGTAGGATATAAACAGCTTTTAATAATTATTTAATTTACTTTTGAAGAAAAACTCAAAAATTGTCAGCTTTATAGCTTACTCGGTACTGTGTGAAAGTATCAAATGATTTTGCATTGCTTTTCAATGGAATGGATATTTCAAAACGCTTTAGGAAAATAATTTAGATTTCAAGATTGCTTATTGTAGCGAGATGCGTCGGTGATATTTGCGGAAAACTTATTTTTAAGTTTCTTAGCGAAAAAAAAAGAGTAAGCTTCGTTTAAAAGTGCAATTTGCCGCCAAAACCAACTAGTGCTGGATGCTGCTTGCAGTGGGTAAAATAAATGTACCAGTTAGTTTGCTATTATTTATGTATTTTTTATGTATTATTTTTGTATTATTATGTATTTTTGTATTTTACCTTTGCAAAGAATAGAAAGTTTGTCAGCTGATTAGTTTTTTGTTTATTGCCTATTTGTGATAAAGGTAGGTTTTGGCGGCTATAATTGCAGTTTCTCACTAAACTTAATATATTCATAGAATTTTTTTTTTTTTGCCAAGAAACCTTCAAGTAATTTTTCCGCAATTATCAACAATGCACCACACTACAATGAACAAATTCAAAAAGCCTGATGTTTTTTGCTAAAGTAATTTGCAATATCCACTTTATTAAAAATCAATGTATTATTATTTGAAAATTTCACACAGTACGTCAGAGAGCAGAAAATTTTAGGGTTTTTTTTCAAAAGCAAATAAAGTTAAAACCTCATTATTTTCCTATCGACTTGAAATATATTTTGTTATTTTTTGATAGGTACCGGTATATAGAGTACTTTGGCTTAATAGACTGGAGTTCAGCTATAGAATTACAGTGTTTTATTAATAGCCACATTCATGTGACATTATTTACAAGATAGAATCGTTGGCTTACCTTTTCATTAAAACAATAGAATTGAATATGAATTGGAAAAGGCAAGGATACTTTTTTGTAATGATATTTTTGTATAAACGATGGAAGAACTCTTAACCTGCGTACAGTTTTTACAACAGTGCATTCAGCAACAACGATTGTGAGCAGTTCAAGTTTGGAAATACGTATAGTATATGTTCACGTTTGTTACAAAATCCTGTTCAAACAATTCCAATTGTTGGATGTTGCATTCAAGAAATTACGTTTACTTACCCCAGCCGGCTATAGCTACAGTGTAATGCGAATTATGTTATTTATCATTTTGAGAACTTTGCTTAAAAGAAAAAAGATATTATTTCAACAACGTCTTCATGCAAATGATTATCCCGAAATGTCAAAACTTTTTTACACGAAGCTTTCTAACTTTTTTATTGCATTGCAACAAAAATTTGACTGTAATGATAAGTCAATTAAGATGTTTTTTGACGTTTGCAGGCCAGAGTTTTAATATTTTAATCGTTTTGCGTGCTTCTGGCTTCCGAGCTGGTAGCCTTTAGGCCAGAAGCACGCAAAACGATTAAAAAATTTGACTAATAAAAAATTAAAATAAGAAAAAATGGCATTGGGCTCAGCAATATGTAAGGGGTTATTACAGTACGGTACTGTACGGGAACACGGTACGGTACAGTTAGATTTTTGGAAAAAGTACGGTACGCATTTGTGTATTAGGTATTTTTACAAAAATGCGGTACGTTCGGAAATACGGTATTATTTTTTCGTATCGTCCTGTACTTTTTTGAATCTATCCCAGTGCTTGCTTACTCCGTTAATGGTTGCCTTCTCACTGTAGAGCAGTCAATGTTTTACGTTAATGTATAGCAGTCAATGCCGGGAAAACCACACAGTGAAGACTTTCAGGTGGTTTTAAGTGGCTAACTTAGACAATTGGGATTTCGCTGTTACCTTGTTGTTATCCTCACAGCACATGTCTCACACTAAAGGCAGAATGTATAATAATAATTTCGTCTTTACTCCTCGCCAAGTTGCGTTGGCAAAGAGACACAACATCAATAAACTCCTAAGAAAAACTTTTTTTGTTATTCAATCTCGTATTTTGACTGTTTAATTATTTGCTATAGTATCTCCAGCTAAAACTGTTCCAAATGTCAAAGATCAGAGTAAAACATTTATTGAAATTCAAATTTAAGCGCTCTTAAAATTCTATTTTAGAAGATCACAAAGTGAAACGATATCTTTGACCCAAATTTGGCCGACTTCATTATTTGCTGTTTACGCAGCTGAATCAAGTCTTCTGTTCACGTTTGCTGTAGAAAGCTTTATTCGTTTATTTGTTTTGTGTTTACGTACACTTATTATTTGCTACATATACAGGCTTTATTAACATTATTTTTTATTGAGTGCAAACAAAAACACAAGTTGTGGGGCGAACTTCTATCATAAAAATGAAATCAATCAAATGAAATTTTTTATTATTTTTGTTGTATATATCACGCTGAAGCGTGAAACGAGTTTGTCGGGCCCATTTCCGCGCCATTGCATCTTCCAAAAAAATGTCACAGCGGTGGCAAGCCATTGGCAGCAACACTATTTCCGATTTGACACACCCGAGATTTGAACCTCTGACCTCCCGTTTCAGAGTCAAACGCGTTACCATTCGACCAACTGGCCGGTGACTAAAGCTGAAATCATCAAATGAGTTTATGATTTTTAAGAATTTGTTAATTTTGTCACTAAATGAAAAAAAATTTCAATGGTAAATCCATTTCAAATGAAAAGACTGATGCTTTCCGAAACTTTCCGTGGAAGAGACAACCAACGGCGATGTAGCTCAGTTAGTACTGTAAAAAATGACCGAAACGTTGCTAGATATCGTTCGATTTCTGAACAGGTTTCGCATTGTTGTGTTTTTTGAAATAGCGTTTAACGCTGCATTCCCTTTGGGCTAAGCAGTTTATTGGCCTTAGTGGTCTAACCTGACAAATCATTGGAAAGCAAAGCTTCAAAAGGTTACACACTTCTGCATCGGTGCAGTTGGGCCTGGTCACTGCCCATCAACGAATAAATTACTACTGTGCTTTTCCGTGTGATGTAAATTACAATTGTGTAACGCCTAGGTAGAGCGTTTCCGGATGACACACTTTTACCAGCTACGACTAGTACTACTGCTACAACCTCTACTCCTGTTGCCACCACCCCAAGTATTGGTAAGTAGTATTTTGTAATCTTTGAAACGTCACAATTATGCTGTGATATCACAATTAAGAGTAAAGCTAGATATCTTTGTTTTGTTTTTGTCTTGTATTAATTTATCGCAGAGTTACACATAGAAAATTATTTTCATAGTCAAAAATTGGTTTCCATGTTTGGTTTGTGACAGTTTGATAAAAAATTGCTCAACTCGAAATCGTATTTTATTTTTATAGAATTTTTCTTCCATCTAATACATTTGTTTAAAAATGAGCTCTACATTGAATTCAAGCTTTGAAAATCAAAAATTATGGTAGCTTTGAAGTTGATCTGCAAATATTATAGATTTATCAATTTGCCGTTTCCGAGTAGACAGAATTTTTCTAACTATAATGGTAAAGCTGAATTTATTTTGCCTAAGGGTTACGAAGACTTTAAAGTTAAAATTTACAGCTTTCAAGCGTGACATTTGCATTGCAGCTCTATCATTCGTAAACGAAGGGTGGCACATGATTGAAGACCGAAAAATTCTTTGCTATTTCTTGGACAAGAAAATATAATGAGAGAATTTATTTACTAAAGTAATCCCACAGCTGCAATAAAGTTCCTTGATAATGAAAGTAATCGCGCTACCGTATACGCTCATTTTACCGCCCGATCTTGATTAAGAGCCCGTTTGAATAGCCGCCCGTGTAAACAGAACATAAAAATAAATAAGGGCCCGTGCTTGAATACCCGCCCGATGTAAAAGCTGATTTTTTAGTGGTAGAGAACAATAGAAAATAAGAAGCGCTTTTGTCACCACGCTGTTGAATTTTAAGCGCTTGTAGATAACACTCACGTCTTAGGCGTCCAATTGCAAAGCAAATGGCATAGGTTACGCATACATTGATTTACACAACTGGTAGCAGACTTTCTCGCCAAAAGCAAAGAACTGATAGTAAAAGGATCCCATTTGTTCAAAAAGATTAATGTCATAAAAAAAGATTAATGTCTTGAAATATTTGTTTTCAATGATAATTTTTATGTTAATTTTACTTTGAAAAAAGCAAGCGTCCGTGCTTGAATAAAGGCCCGTTTGAATAAGGGCCCGGTAGTGAGTTTGGTTAAAAAAAATAAGGGTCCGGGCTATAAAACGAACAAATACGGTATATTGTTTAATTTAGCATACTGAGTATAGTATGCATAACTTGAACATCATCGTTTAAGTATCTGTTGAGTCTGTGATAAATTTTGTTTTAGCTAATGGGAAATAAAAACCACGTTTTAACATAACTTGTTCGACTGGTAAACGAGATTTTTATTAACTATTTATTAGCCATTGAGAAAGATTTATATGCAGATCAAGAGTTACCTGTTTAGTAAGATTACAAAAAATTTAAACGGCGACAGCATTTTTATCAAATTCTTCATGCTGCGAAGATAACAACAAAATACGTCATTTGTTGGTCACTATTGTTGCACCATCTGTGGGAGCAGTGATTTTCATTCTCGCCGTCTTGGTGGCAGGTTTAGTACTCTACGGAAAACTCAAAAGGCAAGTTACAAAAGAGTATCATATTTCACAAATCTTTGAAAATTGGTTGGAAAAATGTTTTCAACTTCACAATTTGCTTCAAAAATTGTAGCTCTTTCAAAATAGGTTTGGAAACTTAAACTTCATTAAAACTTAAAGTTTGGAATGGAACGTAAATAAATTTGCTAAATGATTACTAAATGAACTTACCAATTTAGTAATTGAACGTAAAAGACATTTACTAAAAGGTGCAAAAAATCAATCACGTTGAAGATAACCACCTTTACAAAAGTAAGATTGAATTAACGAAACCTCAGCTAAAATTAAAACAAAACCAAATAAAGTAAATTCAATTTCGTCATCAAAAAACTTTCATTAGTCTTATTACAGCTAGTAGAATAAGTTCTTTTTAAAACTTTATTCGAAGAAAAGTAGTGGGGCCCGTTTTGGTGCTGGAATCAAAATCTTTTTTATTTCCTTTCATTTTAGTATTGGCTGATTGCTTGTTAATTAAGTTTTACTTTTACCTAAAATCATCGACAAAAGTCACCAGTTGAGAAACTTCGCATGTTGAGAGATTCTTCAAAGAACATAGATTATACAACTTTTTGAAAAAAAATGCCGCAATGGCCCAACTGATTGGGTAACTCAATTCACGGGCTGGAAATTGAACTTTGAGATTCAATTTGAGAGACGAGCGCAGCAACCACCCGATCATTTGACTGTGAACGGCTGTTTTTGTTGAAAGCAGCAAAAATTTTTTGTTTCATCAAACATTTTCACTTTTAATTAATGATATTCTTTTTTCAGATTGAAAGACAATAAAACTTTTTTGAATTCAACAAACCAGCTTCAGTTTGAACGTAAGTTGTCGTTAATGAAATGAAGAGTACTAATCGTTAGTATTATTTTTCAATCACCGCATATTCGATAGCAAAAATTTTAGTTATTTGTTTTATAGCATTAATCTAATTAGATCTTTCGGTGAGTGGCTTGCTGGATCCGATTAATTACAAAACTAGCAACCCCCGGTGTCCTTGAGAGAAGAAAAAGAACGTTAACGATTATTCACCACTGCGGCCACGCAACTAATCTTTGGGGCCAACCGGCCAAAATATCTTGCAAGTAGATGCCCAAAGTGGCGGTTAATATTGGTGTGCTTAGACGAACGTGGAGTGTCTGGTTTTTACGCTTCAACCAATACAAAAGCCGCACTAGCAAGAGCGATCGGCTCGGAAAAATAAATAAACGTCAGATATTGTTATAAAAGCGCAGTTGAATTTTTGCTGCAACAAAATTGGTTAAGAACTTTAGGTCTTCACTTGTTTGCGCAAGCGTGTATAAAAGGGCCACAGAATTTGAAGATTTCCTGAAACAATGGGTTGATCGTTCTTTTTTTTTTTGCATAATATTTCGTAAAACGTAGTTAGTTTTACAGTAAATATGAAGCCTAATGTCGTTAATGTCGTTAAACATAATTTTAAATTTTGCTCTTTTCTGCTGATTACCTAGTATCTACCAAAAAGCAGCTTATTTTTAAAAACAAAAATGTGACAATTGCTCTAACATAAGTACAATTTTGTGGCGGTTTGCATGGAAGGAGATGTTTGAATGTGATATATTTACGCAGACTAACTCGGAAGCGAAACTTATTCAATATGTTTTTGCATTAAAATTAAAAAAGGAAGTCAACCATTGTTTGTAAACTGTTTATTCAAAATGTATTGTGGCCAATAAGTGCAATCACACTTTTGCCTTGCTTGCTCATGCTTACGGTACTTGCTTATGTCATGCACCATTAAAAAAATTGTTTTGTCGCTCAGCAACAAAAGAAAATTTAGAATGCGTTTCGTGCGAAAAAAAAAAATTGCAAAGATTTTTGTGATCATCAAGTCAAGTATTCACCATGAACGTTAAAGGAACAATTTCCTGATCATTCTTCTCAGCGTCAGACTGACTTTCTTGTGTTGGATTAAAATTAAGTATTCCATTGGGTTTTCAACTAACAAAATTTTCTCAGCGTTTAGTTCAACTTTTTGTGCAAGATATTTGTTCATTGCACAATGTGCAATATTTTCAAACAACATAAGGGCTTAAATTTGAATTAAAATCTGTAATAGCAAACAACATCTAAGACTTGGCAACAATTAGTAACGATTACGGCTTTTAAAGTTTTTTTGGAGTTTTTGATTTTATTCAAGAATGCCACAGCGCGATAAGGGTGCAGGTTTAACCCAGAATATGCAATCAGGGTCGTGGCAAAAACGACGTCTTTACGTTTTGGCCACGCTACCGTCATCAACAATTAGGGAAAATTGGCGAAAGTTTAAGACCGGTCGCAATCTTCTGGACTGCTTGCTCAACATCGATTGCTTGTAGTCCAGAAGATTAAAGCCTATATAGGCTGTAATACGATAACGATGACCTACTAAATAACTAATTGGATTTTACAATTGCGGAAATAATGTAAAAAGTATATTTGTATGCTTTAGCTCGTATTATTAGTCCTAAGAGTTGGCTGTTGTCAAGATTAAATGCGGGATAGCCCTAGGCTAGGTAACTTAATTGGGCCGAGTTACTACGATATTTAACTATTGTTAGCCTTTTGGGAAACTAAGTATAAATGCAATGTCAATATCATCAGTCAAATCTCGGCAGCTAAGAATGAAAATTCTAGAGTAATGTTTCATAGCTATGCTTGATCTCAGAGCTGCATCATAATGAATTCACCGAAGCAAATAGACCTAGCCCTAGACCTAACATATAGCTTTTAAAACAAAACTTTTTATTCTATGCAGCAAAGCAAAAGCTACCGTACTGTATCAGCCAAGTAGTTTTTTTGGCTGAGCAGCTTTTGTTTTTTTGTCTTAAACTAACTTAGTGTTTTTTTGCAAAATATAAAGTAACCCACCAGCATAGGTGCTTAGCCAGGAATTTGAAATGGGGGGGCTGTTTTGGATGTGCAAAACCAAACTAAAACGACCTTCACTTAGATTCGGACCGGTTTTGTGCTCGAAATTCATGTCGACCAAAACAAAAATTTTTGAAAAAAGGCTATTTTCGCTTTTAGTGCAAATGTTGGTCTTAAAAGTGCTAAAAACGTGGTATTTTGCATACTCTGCTGCATGCCATACTGTAGCCCGCCCCCTGCCCCCCCTCCTGGTTACATTACCGCACCAGCAGGCTAGTTTTGAATGTTTTGGTAGTTGGCAGGCTAGTTTTGCTCTTCGTTTGCTGGCTTGTTGTTTCAAAAGTAATCACAATTGAACAATTGCTCAAATACTGGAAAATTTGTAAAAGTTTTTTCGCTATCTACTTGGCCAAGATAACTTGGTAAATAAAATTGTATTTAGAACTGGTTATAAGCTGCATACGAGAGCAAAGTACATATAAAACAAAGTTTTGTAATTCAGATGAATGAACTTTTGTTATTGGATTCAACTTTGGGTTTAATCCGTTTGTTGTTGATTGTTCTGTTCTTTGTTGTAAGCTGCTTATAGCACTGTAGTTGGAAATCCCTGTACTTAACTTTGCTGGCCTAGCGATGATTTTCGATTAAAAAAATCAAGCAACATGATTGGTACTTTGAAGCTGTTGAGTTTGAGGGAAAAAAGTGATAGTTTCAGGTCAAAAATCCACTTGTTTAAGATTAAAGAGGAGCTATAGGTTCTACCCGCGATACCCCTTTTGGCTACGCCTTTGTTTAGAGCACGGTCAACCAAGCGTCATTGCTTCCCGTTCTGCATATGTTTTGTAGTGCACAAAAAAAATTGCTTACCCTAGTCGTAATGGAAACATGCTTTTATATAAAAAACAAACAAGAAAATAAAAAAGATTTTTTTCTAAAATGGTATGTACCATTCATTAATCAAAAATTGCCCAATGATTATGTAAAGTTTAAACTTTTCAATAGTTTGGAAATTAATGGGTTAAAACAAAACACCATTCTTACTTTCTGTAAAATCTACACCCGACCACAACGTCCAGAGCTGGGCAAATCCGCAATATATTGCAGACTAAAAAAAAAACAATTAGTGAACTTTGGTTGTAAAGAAATGCAGACTAGCGGGAGAAAATTTGTAAAAAGTTACAGACTAGCGGAAGCGGTTACCGCACGAATATTGCAGTGGCGGACTTTCTTAATTTTTGTAGCCTTTGTTAAGCCCAGATCGTAGCCACGCCGTACCGGTAGCGCTCCCGCGATCCCGCCTACTAACGCATTATTTGAGACCAGTGTTACCACTCAAGAATCAAGATTTTTGTAATTCCCAAGATTTGAAGTTTTCGCAAGATTTCTAGATTTTCCAAATCCCAAGATTTGAAGCAAATTTCCGGCTACTAAACGTCAACGTGATAGATTATGAGGAAATCTCCGGTAGGCTATAAACTGAACTATCACACTTTTTCAAGCTGAAAGCAAACAACTAACAAAAAAAAACAAAAAAACAACAAAAATAAAAAAGGCAAAAACAATTAAAACAAAAAAACAACAAAAAAAACATGGAGCAAAAAAAACAAACGTTTTTTTTACAACACTAGTACTAGATGACACTTGGGAGCAGAGAATATTATTGAGTGAATTACATGGTGGCAAAAATATACATTTTCAATATGACAGGAGTCCAATTCCAATAGATGTATTTTTGTTTCATAAAAAAACAAAAAAAAAGCATTTATCAGATATCAACAAAGATCTTTGTGGTCTGATACTATTTTTCGGTATTTTATTATTTCCTTTGCTCGTTTTTTGAAAATTTAACAAAAGCTTTACATGTACTTTTAAATGATGCGCTACTTGATAATAAAAATGAGTTTTTTTGTGATGACTATGAAGGGTCAAAATTGGACTCGACACAGCAATGCAGTGCATTTTCTTGGAAGCGCTTTAGTCCCTTATGACACAGTAGAAGAGAATTGCTACGCGATAGGTGCTCGACTGGCTGCTTTTTAGTTTTTACAATTAGAATATTCAAGATTTTCTCGAACCCACGATCAAGGAAAGAGGAGGTTAAGTTTAATAATAAATTGTCTAGTAGCTTAATTACTGTAAGCAATTTTGAAGCTGAAAAGTCAAAAAATAATTACTATAGACTATTCAAATTCAATTATTTCATTTCTGTTTTCGTTTTGAAATTTGGCGAAAGTCATCGGATTTATTTGCTTTTTTTTCAAAATAAATCAGGTGTAGAATGCTGAACTCAAATAGAGTGGAGTCAGGAAATTAAAGTTTTACTCCAACTTTGTCGATCCGATTGTTTTGGGAGTTGCCTTTCTGCAAATCTGTGCAGATAAATTATATTCACATCATAAGTGTACATTTTCAGTTCGATTCCAATTCAGTATTTTTCATTAGTGGGCACAAGTCCGTTAATCGTTAATAACGAAGCTGACTTTTTCAATAACTCGTTAATCCGATAAAATTTTTTTTCATGTTATCGGACTAAATTAACTTCCGTTAAGTTCTGTTAACTTCCGTCAAGGTTTTTATCGTTAATATATTGCACCATTCATTCATCATACCGGTACAATTCAGTTTGCGCTGGTAACACTTGTTGCTTATTTGCATGAGTTTTATAGAAGAAAGCGGCAAATAATAAGCTGCAGCCTCATAGGTCTATCAATTATCGCTGCGGACAATTTCCAAAGATTTTCCGATTGTAGCTTCGTTAGTGCATTTCAACTCATTTTTATCTTGAAATTAGATTAGACTGTAAAATATAACTTCCAAAACACAAAAAGACCACCATAGCAATAAATATTTCCTTACAATCAGCTCAGCAGCGTCAAAACGTGTTCTAGAAGCGAGTGAATAAAAAGAAATGTAAATTACACGCAAAATATTAACAAAATAAACGGACTTGATTAACTTCCTTTCATCAAAGCTGAAAATAACGAATTAACGTTAACGGAGGTGTGAAGTTTGTTAACGGATTAGTGGTTAACGAAGCTAACGTTTTGCATTAACTTACCCACCTATGGTATTTTTGCTTCTTTTAAATTTTTGAAAGAGATGGATAGAGCATCCACAATTGTAAAGTAGCTTTTCGATGCATAGCTTAAATTTTTGATTTTATATTGCAGTTTAATGTGGCTTCGATAGGAACCAAGATTGATAAAAAGAAACTCCGTGACTAAAACCAAATCGTATTTGTGTCGTTATTATACTGACTTGTAAATCGCAATTACAGTATTGATTTTTGCGAAAATATCCTGCTCACTTTCTGTTAAATGTAAAAGTGGTCTTTCAAAAATCACTGTACTTGAGGTTTTGTTTTGATAGATAAGCAAAATGCAATATGGATAGGCTTGAAACGCTCTTTACCGAAGTGTTCGCGAGACGGAGACTTCGTTTGTTGGCATGATGGCGACATTAGCGTTTCTCTAACCAGCTTAAAAACTTTCAATATTTTAGTTTTGCCTGATATTTCGATTCTTCGCTCCACAAAATTAGTTTCTTATTGTTGGCAGTTACTAAGCAGATATAAGTGTGACGAATGTAAAAATTCAATCGTGATCAAATAAAATAAATATGGTGGTCAAAAAAAAAGAGGACGATTTATAAATCCTTGTTAAGGCTATTAAAATGTACTAAAGTATTTTTGAAGAGTGTTACAATGATATTATAGACATTTGCTTCCTTCTTTTTATTTACATATAAATGTCACAAAATTTTGAGCAAACACAATGTATTTGAACAAGTTTACCCCACTTAGGATTCCGTTAGGGTGAAACAGATTGTGGAGGTTTGTTATTGCAGAGATTACTGCATTTGGTATTATTCTGCTTTGGATTTTCCATCGAGCACTCTATAATAACGAATTTTTGTTGACTTGAAGCACATAATTTATAAATGAATTTGAGCAAAGTCAACTTCATTGCTGTAGTTACTGTTAATGCTATTATGTGCTAGGAGATGTGTGATAAATAATGTTTAAGATTAAAAGTTTTTGTTTATTAGTATATGATAACACTGATGCAAATACAGAATGTTTATCAAGTCTTGATACAACTTCAAAATTTTTTTATGAAGTCAGTTCTCAAAATATCTCAACCAGTTTAGTTTTATTTTAATCAGTGCTGCTTAAAGTTTTATTTTAAATAAAATTTTGTGTTTCAGATATGATTTTTATGTATTTTTATGATAAACCCTTAATAAATAGTTACTCCTCAAGAGAAGGCGTCATGTGTGTCCTGTTATATTGAAATAAAATCCGATGTTCAGACTCAGCGAAGGTACAGTGCTAAGTATGGAAACAATCCACCATTGCGTTCTTCAATTCGTTGACGGCACAAGAAATTTATGGGAACAAGGTTAGTGTGTTGGATGCCGTGATTAGTGGGCGACCAAGAACATCTACGGAAAACATCGAAAGTGTAATACAAGCGTTCAGTAGTTCTCCTATGATATCCACCCGTACTGCTGCATGAGAATTGGAATTACCACTTACAACAGTGCACAAGGTTCTTCACACAAGGTTACGATTGTTTGCTTAAAAAGTGCAAATGTTACAGAGACTTCAGCCAAATGATAAGCCAAAACGAAAAGAGTTTGTTGATGACATGCTGCAACGAATTTCTGAGGATGAAGAATTTCTCACGGCATCCAGCACTGACCCTGTCTCCATGAATTTCTTGTGCCATTGAAGAATTGAAGAACGTGATGGTGGATCTTTCCCATACTAAGTGTTGTACCTTTGTTGAGTCTGGACATCCGATTTGGTTTCAATGAACCAAGATACACGTTGGGCTTTCTCTTGAGAAATAACCATTTACCAAGGGTTTATTTAACACATTCATAAAGCACATAAAACTCATATCTAAGACACAAAATTTTATTTGAAAGAAAAACTTTAAGCAGCACTAATTAAATAATACCAAACTGGTTGAGATATTTTGAGAATTGACTTCATAAAAAAATTTTGAAATTGTATCAGGACTTTATGAACACCGTGCACTATCGCAGGCTTATGTAATGCAGCACTTGTTGATTTCAAAAGAAAATTTAAATTGCTCTACGTGGATATTTAATCAGCAGAGCATTATCTCCTGCAACGTAGCAGTGAGGAAATTATAATAGGAATTCTCAATGCATCTTTGCAGAACTTTCACTATATCAAAAATACGAAAGCTACGCGCTAGCAAATTTAGGGTGTCAGCAATAAATGATCTGCTGGTTTCAAACATACGGCTGTCACACAGTAAACATTACAAAATCATAATGCAAAACATAGCAAAGAAAAAATAGTCTATAGCAGTTATAAAAATGAAGCAGTATATTTGTATGGGAAAATAAACAGATACTTTTCGATTTTAAAAGTAATAACAATATTTTCTTAAGTTTCATCAGAAGTAAGTTTCATGAGAAGTCCAAAGTGATGAATTATAATCACCTTTATAGAGAAAATGTGTTAACTGAATAGGTGTAGAGGTTATTTATAAAACTTGCAAGCAGAAGCAAACATAGTTTTAAATTATAAACAAAGTTAAACGCTTAGCTTAAAAATATTAAACGAAAAGCTTTAAAAGTCTAACAACGTTAACCGTAAATTAGGATTAAAGCAAGATGCGTTTTACCCCGGTACCAAGAACTGATGATTAGCGGATGCGGACATTTGATACGACACATAGAAGAGAAGTAGAATAAAAGGTGAAGTGCGTTTTGTACAACAGCTTATCTTAACTATTAATTTTTGAGGTAATACTAAATACATGTTGAGGATTAAACTTAAAGAGCTAAAGCATTTTTGATCTATTTGGTAGCTTTAAGAAACCTTTTCATTCATATGTAACGTTTAAACTTAGCACTTTGAGCCTGCCTAAGCCTAACAACGCTGAGAGCATTTTGCTGGCTCTCATTGTAAGTTTTATTTCGTCAGGCTAGTCAAAGTAACGGAAGATTGGTCAGCCCGAATGGAATTAAGC
Organism: Trididemnum nubilum; assembly: GCA_963965965.1. Taxonomy (NCBI): domain Eukaryota; kingdom Metazoa; phylum Chordata; class Ascidiacea; order Aplousobranchia; family Didemnidae; genus Trididemnum; species Trididemnum nubilum. The sequence goes on along the minus strand of CAWYPQ010000563.1, from coordinate 17,770 downwards.
ATTAAAATGTCTTCCAAAGAACACACTGAAATAACACAAAATAGAGATGTACTTTTTCCGAATTCGTGAGTAAGCCTATATGATGAATTTTATTGTCAATAATAAAACTCCCTTAACCCTTATCAGAACATCCGTTGACTTTTGTCAACATTGACTTTTTTATTTGATTGCACTCGCCCCCTATATGCTAGGTTAGCGCCATTCACTGACGAAGGAAAACTTCTCATCAGCTTCCTACTGCAATGATATCACATTTCAAAATTGGTTCTATGATAAGTTATTTGCGTTTTATCTTAATAGATAGATCTGTAGACAAATGTCAACAAATAGAAACAATAGCAAATTAACAAAAATACACGGCTTTTAAGATTTAGAATTAGTACGAATGACTGCTGCTATTATTGTAACTAAATAATTATTGTTACAGTTAATAAACAGCTATATAGCTAGCAATTACTGTAAGTAATTTGCGGCTGCATTTAGTGAAGTGATTTTTGGCTAAAGAATGTTGTTTTTATTAGCAGTTCGTATACCTCAGACGTAGTAGCAGCCTACGTACATTTCAAAATACTTATCTAGATATTAGTTCTTGTCAGAATTTAAAACATAAAAACACCTCAATATGTACCTGTAAATAGTCATACACTGTCTAGCATGGCTACTCAACTGGCGGACGGCATTAAAGTCGGATCTCCTCACTCCTTGGGGCGGGAATTTATTGTCTGCCAAGGCCATGTGGAACGCGTTAACCCGTTCCAAATTGCGGTGAAGACCTTTTCTTGGCCTACACCGAACAAATTTTCATCTTTTGTATCTGAACCGTTGCTAAAGCTAGATGAGTACCCATGCGTTTACTAGGCTTGAAGTACTAACTAATGCAACCAGTGCTACCGTCGAAGCTGTTTTCCTACCGAAGCTCGGCCTACCTTTCTTTTTGGGCAGGGTAGGCTTAGGTAGTTCCTAACCCACTGAGCATGGTTGTAATTGATGTAAACTGTCAAAAACGCAATTGAAGTTTGGTGAACTCCTTTTTTTCTTTGGTCTTCACCTACATTAGACAAACAAAACAGACTACTGAATTTTTATAAAAACCTTTTTTCCTAAACTTGACAAAGTAAAACCACGGAGACAAGGTACTCAACACAAACCTCTGGCCAGATTGTCGAAACCTACCCATTTCTTGGTTCAAGCCAACCCACTTCTTGTCAGGATTGGAAATATCGACTAGTAATCGGTACTACATTCTTTGCTTTTCTGTTATCAATTATCGCCTTATCTATGCTTTTTTGCTTACGCGTTATCGATTGGTAAAATCTTTATACTTTACTTTTGTTCTTGCTGAGTCTGCCTAAGCTTACATCGTTTCGTTTCTCTTATGCTATAATGCTCTTTATAATTGTCGTAAAAGTGTATTTTTTACAGTATATCCTTTATAGTACAGTAATGATAGTTTTTCCTCTCACAAGTTTCATTTAATAGCCAATACAGTAAATATTTTAGGTGCATCCTAGTGAAAAGTAGAATAAAAATTTTTGTTTCCATTTTGCCATCGATTACTAATTTTTGCTTTTTATTTCTGCTATCCTTGCTTTTTTATATCTTTTATAGTCTTTGCTTTTTTCTTCTGATATCGAGTATCTACATTTCTTGGCTATTTGTGTGAATTATCTATGCCGATTCGTTTTTGCTTTTAAACAGCATCTACTTTCAACCCTGTTTGCTTCTTGTTGTCAGAGCCAGCACTTCCATTTGGTTGGAGTCTACCCACTTATTTGTTTAGAAAGGCAGCAATGAGTGTTACTGTTCTACATGCCATTGCTTGTGTAACATAGCTAGAATTTTCTCCAGCAACCAAGCTTTCAGTTTGCTGAAACATACAGTACATAAGCAACCAAAAATTGAGAGGTGAAACAAAGTACTTGCACAAAAGAAACCATACAGCTTAAAAGGCATCAAACGGGGAAGATATTATAGATTGGAAAGCATACTTGTCTTGCTTGCTTGCTTGATGTGTTTGCCCGCAACACAAAAAATACCAAAAGACACGTATTGTTTGGATTGTTGAACAATTTGTGGGTGTACTACATGTTTGTGTACTTTGTGCTTGAAAAACACCCTGCATTTGTTGAAATTTTGCTGTGCTTCAAATAAGAGTTAAACAAGCTCAAATTATACATTGAATAGAAAGCATACCCTGGATTTTAGATTCAAGATTGCAATGCTTTCGGTACTATAAATAGGCAAGCCTACTAACTGTTCTTTTGGTAAAAGGCTCAAGATTAGCAGAATGCTAATTTATTTATTACCTTGACGTTCCGCTCAGCTGAAAACGCCGAGCATCCACAGAATTTGAGCAAGAGGAGTGTCAGCAAAAAACGCCGATTTTCATGCCCGGTAGACAAGATGGTTCTAGAAAACACTCTTATTCAGTTTTTGAATTGCAATGCTTTATTAAATTCAAATTAACCTACAATCAATGGGTCGGAATCAATCGCGCATGTTTATCACATATAAGTGTTATCACATATCACATATAAGTGTTATATTGCATAATATACGTCAGCACCATTGGAATGAATCATTGATTTTATTAAAGTGTTGACTCATAAATCTCAAGCTTGATTATACGTATGGCAGTGAAAACATCAGAGTGAAAGCAAGACCCAAATCTCCCTGAATGTAAAACCTTTTTGCAATGCAACAATCTTCAATATTACTGTAATATGACAGAAATAAGTTTTTGTTCTACGGCAGAATAGATATCATTGGAAGAACTACATCGCGAGTATAATAACAGTGCAGTAGCGTAGCCAGGGGGGGGGGCGGGGGGGGGGGGCTCGAGCCCCCCCATTGGCTTGTGAAGTATGCAAAAACGCATGTTTTTTGTGCTTTTGAGGCCGATTTTCTGTGAAAAAAGGAAAATAACCCCCCCATACGAAAAGAGCCCCCGCTCAAACGTTTGAACTTGCGAAATTGGGAGAAAAATTGCCCTGAAATTTGGCGAAGACCTTTTTTTTTTTTGGAGATCACCTGAGTTTGGGCGGAAATAACGTTTGAGTTTTGGATTTCGGCCGAAAAATCACTCTGAATCTTGGCAAAGACCTTTTTTTTTTTTTTTGGAGATCACCTAATTTTGGGCGGAAAAAACGTTTGAATTTTGGATTTCGGCCGAAAAATCACTCTGAATTTTGGCGAAGACCTTTTTTTTTTTTTTGGAGATCACCTTTTTTTGGAGACATTTCGTCTCAAATTTCGGACAAACCGTCTGAAACTGATTCAAGGTCAATGAAAATTCGAGTCAACGTCGTTTGCACACTTCTCACTCTTTCAAAATAGCCCCCCCCTTTTCCAAATCCTGGCTACGCGCCTGTAACAGTGCAAAATTTTTTGTTACTAAGCGATGAAATAAGTTTGTCTTGTCCTGCCTTAGTTCTGGGACAAGCTAATTTCTAAAAGAGTTAATGCAGACTATTACTTGTTGAAACAAAATTGAGAAAAATATTGGCTAAAATTAATTATTTTGATCAATCTTGAGTTCTAAGAAGTTTGTAAATTAACTAAAGTTTGTTACATAGGCCCGCACTACATTTCGCGCAAAATCGTAAACGGCAAGCATAATTTTGCTCTATTTTAATGAGGTATTCGCTTCTCCAGGCGTAGAACATACCGGAAGTCAGTTAGTTAAAATAAGCTAAGGATACTTTCGCATGTTCACAATTTTGGGCTTATTGTAGACCGGACCTTATAAAGCAAATCGTCTGATTTTGATCAGAAGTCTAACCCAATCATTTTGTCCATTGTCCATTTCAATTCTTGATATACAGCATAAATTCAGCATGGCATGAACTAAACAAACCGCTTAATGTAACATACACAAGTTTAATGTCAATGATATTTTCTGACAATGAGCACTTTAAATTTTTTCTTGTTTTTGTTATGTAATCAGCTGAGATCTGAAAGTAATGTAAATGTAACCATACAGTAGCAAATATTTCTCGAAATTGATGACAAAAACGATGATTACTTTGTTAATAATCATTAGTTGCATCGAGACCATAACTGCGAGTAAGGTAAAGCAATGGCTGCCGTTTGGAGGAAGAGAATATTACTTTGGAATTGATTTGGTTAATTATACCCAAGCAGAACAAGAGTGCTCTGTATTCAATGCCGGACTAGTCGCAATATATAATGAAAGTATTCAAATGTTTCTACGAGATATTATTCGAAGAATTACAACAGGTAATTTTGGGAGAAAATTCTGTAAATTTGTAATTTTATTCGATCAGATTTTTTCCGTTGATTGATGGCGCAATTTTGCTTGTCAAAATTTTTTTTTTTGCAATTTTTAAAAACGTTTTAATGAACTCATCCCTTGCAAATACCCTCAAGTCTAACTTTTAAGTTCAAGTGAAGGAATTTCATTTTCTAGGATAAAACGTCTAGTTCCGTTCATACCGTTACAAATTTTCACTGTATTGTCATCACAGCAAAAACAACCTTTCCGTGCATAATTGTTATGCATTGGCGTATCGTAATTGTAATTACTTTTTATTCACCAAATTGTCTTCGCCAGAAGACAGTAAAGGAATTATTTAGTCTTCGAATCAAGCTACCACCTGCACGTCTTTCTACTACATACAGTGGAGGTTTTACACTCTCCCTTTAATAGCTGAGCATCAAGCAGGGAAACTGTAAATGCAAATTAGTATATTTTTGGTCTGAGGCGATCGGGAATCGAACCAGAGTCTACCGTTTCATTAGCAGACGTTCCATCCACTCGACCACTGATTGGTTAAAAAAAGGTGTTTTGGACCCATGCAACTCAATGGTATCTATTTAAACAATGGTATTCGAAACCAAAAAGAAGAACCTAGTTTTATTTTTGACAACCTGAAGGTGCTTCAGGTTGTGACTTTTTGTCCTCTATTTTCTTGTATGGTATTTATTAGTTAAAATTGCCAAATTGTATGGCTGCTCGTTTAACTGGCTGCATTGAGATATGAGCAGTCACAGTTTGGTTTCGATGCTTATTGCTCTACGAGTGACTAGGGCGTAAGCTTGTTAACCTATATTCTATTTGATGCATAGTTTCAAAATTTCTACTAGGCAGCTCTATTACTAAACCGCATCAGCTTTTTGGTTATAAGCCAACTACTGTTGTTCCAAAATTATTTTTATTGTATGAGGGATAGTGTTTTTATGTTAATTATATGTTTTGTATTCTTGCTTTACATAAAAGTTTTTCTGACGCTGCTCTGAGATTTGAACTTTCTCAAGCTTCTGCTTTTCTTCTGAAACATTTCACATCAAAAATTCGGTCATGTAACATGAGCTAAAGAAAACGCTTTTAAACAGGCTTTACATGTAACAGTAAGAAGGTTGCGGAATACCGTAAGTTGTGATGGCTCAGTCTCGAGCTGTAGCTCCCGCAGTAAAACTAAGTATTTATGTCTCTTTCACTCTTTGGCGATTTTGGCTACGACTCCACTGCGAATAATTTGCGGTGCAGTATCAGCGAAGCTTCAGTGCAGCCTCCGTAGAGTTTTCGTGAAGTCTCATTAGAGTCGCAAAGCGTTGCAAATCCTCTGCGAATGGACACTCCACAAATGCTCGACCGAGACTGTGCTGAGGCTGCACTGCGAGCTGATTCGCAGTGCAGTCGCCGAAGGGTGATAGCAGCATAATTCACACTAGAGTTACTTTACTGGAGTAGCGCCATAATACAGTTTTCAACAAACGTAATATACTGTTCTCAATTTTTAGAAACTGATGGTGTGTGGGATAAAAAGGATTCGTACTGGATAGGTTTGCAGCGCACATCTCCTAATTGCCCAACCAGCACAAACTTTACTTGTTGGAACGATGGCAATTCGGTAACGCATACGAGGTGGCTCGAAAATGAACTGTTACAAATAAATGACGAGAACTGTACCAGCATGGGGCTTCCTGGTAACAATTACCCAGAAACTGCGTTAGATTTTTGGTTTACCATTCACTGTACTGGCCGCTCTACCAGCAACCAAGGAAAACTTTTACCATCATACATATGCCAAAAAATCATTGAAAGTAATTTACTAATTTGTGAACAATATTTTATGAAATTTTACAAAGTATAACCGCATTTCGTATCACCTACTGTCGTATACATTTTACGCGATAAAGTGACAAAGTAAGTCAAGGGTTAAGTGGTATAAGTAAGTTTATCTAACATCTAAACTGGAGGCCATGGGGAGCAGCATACTTGGCAAGTGGAATGGTGCTTACTAAAGGTTTTGAGTTAATGGTGTCATTGTAATTTAATGGTAGATTTCTGACAAAATATATTATTCTTTTCAAAGACGTCAAACTTTGCTTATTTGTTAATATTTGGTTTTCAAATCTGAATTATAATATGCATAAGCCAATTGTTACATCGCATACCTTCTTATACCGTGTTTATCTTACAGATGGTCAAAAAGCACTAAGCTTTGCTAAGTTATGAGAAGTAGCCTACAGTAGTTTCACCTAACCTAATCTTAAAACTGGTGACTTTAACTAACCCCAGCAATTTCACATTAATTTTAGAGACTGCTTGTAACTAAATTTGTCTCAAAATGAAGTTCGGTTAAAAAAGAAATTATGGGGGTGCTTGCTCAAAAAATTTTTGAGAGGGTGTATTTTTGTATCCTTGAGTAAAATATAAAAAAAGTTTTCAAAAGTTTTTAAAGATCAAGCAAAATCAATTTCGAAACTTTAAAAAAATTTGTATCACAGGAATTTAATGTTCACGTAGCAGCATTTTTTTTTTCATAATGCTACAAAAATACTGCACCACAGGAAAGATTCGGCTAGCCCTGACCACTTAACTTTGTGACGCTGTAGCAGCCGGTCACTCGCAACAAATCTATAAACTTTCAGCTGCCCAATTGGTTTGCGGTTGTACTTTTTATAGCCATCCAACTTCTTTTTTTAACAACACATATTGTTTTGGGCGTAAAACAGCAAGTATAGTTGGCAGCGTGGCCGAATGGGTAAAAGTGTCGTTTTTACGACGGCCATGATGGCATGATTTGGGTTCAATCCGCATCCCGGTCACGTTGCTGCGTACTTGAATAAAACGCTTTACGATGATTATCTCTTCTCGTTGGCTTCGAACCAGCAGAAAATTCAGTGAAAAAGAACTCGAATAAATCCAAAAGATTAGTTTGGATGATTGAAAACTTTTAAGCACGATAACCCCAAACACCAGGCTTGTCCGTGGGAATGAGATTCCCATGGGAATCCCATGGGAAATGTTTAATGGGATGGGATGGGAAAGCACGCATTGCATTTCCCATGGGACCTATGAGACAGAAATTGTTGAGCAGGAAATTGAAAATTTGCTGAATGAGCACAGTGACTCGGAATACGAGTGTCAGAATGATAATGAGTAGTAAACTCTTCTGAACTTTAAAGTTAACAAAGTCAATATATTTGTAGTTTTGTAGCTCTCTTTGCTCGTGTAGCTCTATCGAGTACACATTATACTTAAATTTTCATAAGTTTATTTACTTTGATTAAATTGTAATTTGATGGGAATCCCGTGGAATGGGATGGGATGGAAAAGATATAAACTGCTATGGAATGGGATGGGACAGAAAAATATATCCCATGGACAAGCCTCCCAAACACAAAGTAGTCACTGCAATGAAAAGTGTGAGGATCAACCAATAGTTAACGTTAACGCTGTCTAATGACAAAAGGATAAATATGTAGTACGACAACAACAATAATACAATGATTATAGAATACAATGATTTAGTTATACCCTGAAAATTAAAAATGTGAATAGACACTTTTTTTCATTTTTGTATTCGTAGCATTATTTAAATGGTTTCTGTAACCTTGCCCAAAACCTTAGCAAACTGGAAATTTACTGTTTTTTAATGAAAAAAAAGAAGCCTGCTTGATGCTCTGTATTTTTTGTCGCCGACTTAATTTTGCAAGTCTTTTTTTCTTCATAAATTATAATTTTACGTTGGTCAATTTTCACTGCGAGGTCACAGATGCCAATATTGATGCCATTGTTACAAGCAAAAGATTTTTACAAAAAAATAAATGCCACAAATTACAGTAATTCATAAAAAAAATTATTGAAAAAATACAATTATCAATTTTTATCAAACTTTTGTAAACAAATCAAATTTTAAAGAAGGAGTTGGTTTGATTTATTTATTTTTTTAAACGGATTGCATGATGTTAAAGTTTTAGAAGTTAGGATTGTTTATGTAGCACGCGGGCATGTAACATTAAACATTTTTTTTATTCTTTTCTTTTTTCTTCGTTGCCCGCTTTTCCGTGAGGATTGCGGAGGCAGCAGCTCGAGATGAGGCCGCCACATTTCACAGTCTTCCATCACCTCCATCATTTCGCTTGGGTAAAGTCCCAAGCGATTCCATCCAAGATCCTCAATATAATTGGTCCTTCAAGTTCTTGGTCGTCCAACTGGTCATCTATCATTTGCTTTGACAAGTAAAGCTTGTTTGGGGAGTCTTTCCACAGGCATTCAGCTTACATGGCCAAACCATTTAAGCTGAGATCTTTCAATTCGGAGAAGTAACGGCTCGATGTTAAGAGATTTTCGAATTTCAGTGGTACGCACCTTGTTAAACAGTGTAACTCCTTCGATTTTTTGTAAAAATCTCATTTGGTACGCTTGCACTTGTGATCGCACTTTTTCGGTCATTACATGAAATGTTTAATTTCAGATAAAACAATTTCCACATCAGCAACAACACTGTCATTACTGAACACAACAGCACCAGAAGTTGTTTCACATCCGAGTATGTATACCACAGATGTATTTTCATTTCAGCTTAGCAAAAATTTTGACTTAACGAGTTGAAAGATCGTACCACAAAGAGTTTATGACATTATGTTAGAAGAGAGGAAAGTCATGAACAAACAATATTTTGACATATATCGGCAATGGTTCAACTGAAGAGTATTTCATAAATTAGTAGAAAATGCATAAAAATGAACAAACAATTACTTTAAAAACAGTACGATGTAGCAATGTACATATATATATTTTTTTTATTGTTTTCTTTTGATTTAACATAAATTTTGAACCATTAGTTAAGGTAAACAAGCTCACGTGTTTGTCACTTGCATAGCACGCGTGGGAACCTATGTGTCACCGTCCTATCTCCAGCCATTTCTTTTGATAACCGAACGCAGATGAGCCTTAAATCGTAAAACGCCTATTTTATTAACTGAATTTTAATAACAGAAAAGTTGCTTGATTGCTTGTAAATGAAAGCAAACATAATACTGTAGCGTTAAATCTCATCTGGAAAATATAAGCAGCGTAGGAATGAATGCAAAATAGAGTCTTTTTTCAAGGCAAAAAAAAGACTGAAAAATGAAAATAACTTTAATTGACTCACAGCACACCAACCACACAATTCATCTTTTGGGGAAAAGAAAGTGTAGAGGAGAACACGCTAGAGACAAATAATTTGAATGAACACAATTGATTTTGATCTTTTGGAACACATTTCGATGCAATTTGTTAGATGGTGATGAGTAATGACACCATCTTTGTTGAAAACAATCGACTGAATTTTCTATTCCACATAATTCAAATGGACACCAATGAGTTCATTAGTTTTGCTTTCAAATTAATTGAATAGACACAGCGTTTATTTTTGAGAGTGAAATTGATAACAAAACAGTGATGAAAACAAAGGCTAGAATAAGTTTAGAGCCAAGCAGCTCTCAATCGTAGAAGTCGCAATGCTTTATTAAAGTACTTTTTACAGTTACTACCGCTACTACTACTGCATGTTGCAGCGATAATGTCGAGCTGATTAATCTTGTAATCACTGTAGTCGTGCCAGCTGTGTGCGCTGCTGTGGTGTTTTTCTGCTTCGTCGGTTTGCTAATCTACAAATGCAAACGGTAAGTGAACTTGTTCATCCAGCAACGTTTAAAACACTGATCTCTAAAGGTTTCACCGTTGTTATCCCAAGGTTATTTTCCTTAAACATAAACTTTTAACTTTGTTTTTATTTTTTCTTTCGAGTGGATCTGTTTTTCTTCTTCCATTTTTTCAAAGATTTTTGTCATTCCGGTTGTGATTTGTTAGTGAGGATCAATACGTTTGTTTTTCAGATGCTACAAAAAGCAATCAGACTCGGAAAATGCAAGCCAAAATGGCTTCGAAGGTAATAAATAACGTAAACCGAAAATTATGTTCAAGAGACACTGTTTTTTTTTTTTTGTTTTAGCATTAAAACAGCTGGATAATGCTAATTAAAAGCTTTATTAAGCCTATTTAACACGGAGAAAGGGTTAAAAACGTCCCTCTATTTTCTAATAAATCTCTTTAAAAACCAGTTTTTTCTTCAAACAAACTTGATTTTGAATCAAATTATATACAATTAATGAATCCTGAAACTTTGAAGTTGCTGGAATAAGGAGAAGTTTCCCAAGTTTATAGTTTCTTGAAGCCACTTCAGAATACGAGGTAGTTTGATCCTTTTTGACTTGTGTTTAATTTAAATGATCTTACAAAGCGTTTTGTGGCATAATCACTTGGACTTAGGCATATTAAATAATTCAGAATAAAATGAATACTTATAAGCAAATTTTGAACCGCCCATGACGTCATTGCAAAAATTGACCATCTTATCACTATGGTGACGTCATCATTTCAAAATAATTTTTTCAAAAAATTATGGTAAACACCAACCTTCATGCCAATTTTGGTGGTTCTATGACTTTCGGTTTAGGAATTAGAGAGAAGATATTTTTGCCCCTCCAGGGAAAATGCATTGGTAAAATAGCTCTTGCAAAAATAGAGTAATTTTAGTAGCATCGATGGATGACAATTTGGCTGGCTTTATCGGAACGTATTGCTAAAAATCTTGCCATACAGTACGTCAATGATTTTTTTAAACACTGTGGGATAACAAAAACTACTGGCTTTACTAAACCATAGTGCGTTTGCAGACACACATCCGACTTATCTTGAACCTGATGATGTTAAAATCAATACTAACCAAGACGTTAAAACTTCAGAAGAAAATGATAGTAAGTTGTTTCAAGCAACAATTTATGTTTAAATTATACTACCAATCTTTTAGTGTATCATATATTTACAGCCGGTTTAAATAATGCAACCAATGTTATCACTCTACAAAAAATACTGTAGATGTTTTGCATTGTCATTAATAAAAAATTGGTCCACAACAAAAACAAACATTAGCTGAATAAAAAAACTGGTAATTAATTTCCGCAAACTTTGATTGTTTTGTTACTCATTCGTTTTCATTAGCTTCAAAGTTTGTTTTTAATCTTTGCTTGAAAGTTATAACATTTGAATTAATGAAACAGCGAGTATAATATAATTGTATTTTCTCTAAGAGTATTACATCTCTAAACTGATGCGCTTCCTGGTTTTTAGTTGGAATGGTGCTGTTATTAGTACAAATCCATGCATAGTTGCGTCACTGTTACAATACCATTTTGCATTATAATGTACAAACGGCAAAAACAGTATTTTACAACCGAATGCATTCGATTTTTCATTTTGCTGTAGATTGATAAATATTTGTTTTATTATCAACAGACCAATATGAAGCTCCGCTTCCAAACTATACTCAAATAAACAAAACATATGAGATAGAAAAGGAACAAGTCAAAGTGCATTCCTCAAGTAGCTATGAATTTACTTTCTTTTTTTGTGTTTTTGGTTTTAATTTAACACATTTACAGTATGATACTAAACAAAATCGTAAAAAAGCTCCTTCTATCATTAATATAGTATTCAAATGCTGTAATATTGTGCAATGATTCATGGTTAACCAGCAGCGCTCAATGCTTTCACCTACTGGACAAATAAAAAGTTTGCAAACATGAAAGAAGCAGAGTAACATGAAAAAAAAAAGTTCAAATGAAAATGAAAATACTAAAATGCATTTTTTACCTCGTAAACTTTGAAGCTATCTTATTACATTTAACTTTCCAAGTAAAATATTTTATATTGTATCAAGTTTCAAAATCTCTTTAGAGTAAACCAAAGTTCTAAGCGTGCCTAAATTTAAATTTTAATAAATGTTATACTCTGACCTTTCAAATTTGGACCAGATTCAGCTGGAGATAACCAGCAAAAATGAAACATACAAAATACAAAACCGTGCCACCAAAAAAGATTTAATTGGAAGTTTATTATTTTCAGCTACTGCAGTCTGCCGCAGATGATTTTTGTTTGTTTTGTTACGACAAAATACATTATCAAAATGTTCATTTCTTCGAAGTAGCTTTCGTCTTAAACTTGTCAGGAAAAATCGTCAGAACGGAAAGTACAGCGAATAAAACGGTTATTTATAGGAAAAAGCCGAGCCGTGATTGATTGGAAAAAGACCAATGAGAGAGCGTCATTGGTGTACATTCTTTAAGTGATACACACTATTTATATCGGCAGAGGGCGAGATTATAAGTTTTTTAATGACAATAGCTTCAAGAAGTTGCTCTCCTTTCCACCTATCCGCTCTTGAAGCCACTTTCATCAAATCTTTTAAATCAGCCCTCTGCAGACTAAACATAGTTAGTGTGTAACTTAAGATTGTACACTAATGACGCTTTCTCATCGGTCTTTTTCCAGCCAATCACGGCTCGGCCTTTTCTTATAGATAACCGTTCTTTTTTCTGCAGTTTTCATTCTGATAATTCTTCTTGACAAGTGTCAGACAAAACGCTGCTTTGAAAAAATGAACATTTTATTTAAAGCAATTCTCAAGTACTGTACCACCAATCAACTTTTAAATTACCAGTACATTATAAAAAAAAAAAAAAAACTTATATGCAGTAAGGGCGTTTTTCATATCTTGCACTTAGCTTCAGATTGCCATGTAATAAAGCGCCAATACTGTTTTAATCCTCATATACTGCATTTCCGTGTTTCATTTATATGACTAAGCTTCATGACGTAATAGGAAAAAATGATTTCTTTATTAAATGTTGTGGATATTGACATCAAAAAGCATAGCCATAAGTGGGACATGAAAACGCGATGATAGATAGATAATAATAATAATAATGAAGTAATTTGTATAGCGCCGTTTCCTGCAAGGCAGCAGATCAAAGGCGCTTTACAGAACAAATACAGTTCAACAATGTGAAAAAGTAGCGCAGTAAGTCACAGGCAACCAAAATTTGGTACACTATAGTTGGCATATCGTACATTTGTGTAAAGAAGAATACTAAGAAGGAGACAAAAGTGAAAAAAAAAAAAAACAACAACACTATTTAGCATGCAAAGTGTGCACAGTGAAAAACTAATCATCACAAATATGCTGGTTTGAAGAAATAAGTTTTTAGCAGAACTTTGAATTGATTGGTAGATTCAGCGTCTATTATGTGTGGTTGAAATGCGTTCCAAAGACGAGGTCCGCATACACTAAGCATATCGAAATAAGATAGACAAAAAATTATGCTATAATATCGAAATCAAATGACGTTGAATCATTAACGAGGCCCTGGACCAACAAAAATCTACATACAACTTGTCAAAGGGCAGTGGCGTCGCTAAGAATGGTGACACTCGAGGCGGAATTTCGTGGTGTCACTCTTCAAAATGTACAATAGGCAGCAAAAGGTTATATTTTAAAGATAGCGATACTACTTCTTTTAATGTAGATACTACATAATGGTTGTTATTTGGCTAGCTCAATTATTTCTCATTGTAAGATTCTAAAACTTGGAAGTATGAGCATCACACGTATAGTATTAGGCACATGACCAGAAATCTGCAATAGGGGGGAAGGGGTCTGGGATTTCCGCCCCGTCCGCCGGAGGCCATTGGGGGTTTGGGGGCGGAGACCCTAGCATTCAAAAATTTTTATATGTTTGCCAAAGTAACGTAGTTTTAGGCTTATTTTAATAAAAATTAATGCTTTGAAAACGTGGAATCGAGTCGCATAGGCGTAGCCAGACGTTTTGATTGGGTAGGGGGGGCAAACCACATAAATAAAAAGTTTTCACAGTTCGATTTAAGGCTTTTGATTGCAGGGGGGGGGGGCAAAATGTATTTGAATTTCGATTTTGGATTGAAGGAGCCAACCCATAAGTTACACAGAAAAAATCTAAAAAAATACAAAAAAAAGGTTTTCACGGATCGAAGGGCTGATTTTGTCCCAAATATTTAGCGAAGACCAAAAAAAAGAAAAAAAAAGGTCTCGAAGTCTGACAACAACCCAACGAGAAAATCTAAAGCTACAATGACCTTTTTCCTCACAAATTTATCATTGTTGGCAATGCAATTGAAGAGGGGGCGGGCCCCCTTACTGGTTATGCTTATGTCGGTAGAATTCTGGGGGCTCAAAAATAAACAGTGAAAAACAAGATTAGTCTCGGGCGCGTAGCCAGAAATCTGCAATAGGGAGTTTCGGTGGTTGGAGGCGGAGCCCCCAGCGCTCGAAAATTTTGTATTTTTTGCAAAAATAATCTGGACCTATTTTGATCAAAAATTAATGCTTTTGAAATGTGATGGCATAGAAATTAGTAGTGCAAAACATGATTAAACCGGTTACATAAAAAAGCAATGGCTAGGTGGAAGGTGTTTAATGGTAAAGTTTCAGTTTTCTTATTTACAAGCTGTTACCGTAAATCATAAAGTCTTATAAGTAATGCAATAAAACTCACAAGGAAAAAAAAAAAAAACATTTTGTTTACGTTTAATAGCGAAAAATAATTTGTTGGAAGCAAATGGAACGATATTCGAGCTGAAGTAATTGGTAATTAACTCTATATTTTGTGTGTGAAACTGGTATTCAGCATGTTTTAAAAAACAATCGGTTTTAATTGCTTAGTTTTGGTGACTTTTCAAAGTTTTTACTGATCTGTGAGTAATATTTTTTACAAATTAGCGCTCTACCTCTAAACAAATGTTTTAAAAGATGCTTTAAATCATTATTTAGTCCATTAAATGTGGTAAACATTTCCAATGAGATAAAACAAATTGTTGTTTTATTTTGAATCATTAACGAGGCACTGAACCAACTACTGTAAAATATACATTCAACTTGTCAACGAGACACAAATGTGGAACTAATTGAGAAACATTATTCAGCCATCTACCGTGGAAATAGCAGTCTTATCAACTTCTAAATTCTGAATGTTTATTTCTCCTGCTGACCAAGATGCATTTAGTTAATGCACAAGTAATAGCAATTGTAACAGACAATACCAGCAAAGAAATTGCCACATAAATTGGGTTGAGGCTGATGTTTGCTCTTTTAATTTACAATCTTTGTTTGATTGCAGACGAAATAGCTGTATACTCAATTGCTGAAGAGGGAAATTCCAGTAATCAGCACGATCCGCCTTTAGCTGGTTTCGAAAATCAAACTTATGAAAGTTTGCAAAATCCCCACAACAACAATGATGATTCCGACGAAACATATGATGAATTAAACCGAAACCGATAATGTGCTATTATAGATCATTTTCAATGCAAAATTGCCTGATAAACAACGATACATCAGGCAATGATGGTTTCCATGAACTAGTTATAAAACGAAATCGACGCAACAATGAAAAAACTGTATTAGTTTTAAAACCTAGATTCAGATTCGAATACTTGCTGGATCAAACTAAAATTATAAGATCGTGATGGCAGCAATCATTCGTTCGTTCATTTATTCATGCCTAAGAACCAAATTCTTTGCGTTTGTCTAACCACACAAACGCTAAATAAGAACCCTTTATGGGTTCTGTTTGCAAGTTTTTCGTCAGGCTAGGCCTTCTACCACAATTGGTAGACTGCTTGGTCCCAATGAAAGATTAGCATTAACTGCTCTTCATATAGCCACTTCGGTAATCAAACCGGGAACACGCAATCTTTCGATCACTGAACGAACAATTTACCATCTTAGCGATTATGCCATTATCTTACAATGCTATTGTTCTTTGTATGCTACGAGCCTGTTTGACGTAATATACTGTGTCGTTTTATTCCTATTCAAATTATCTGAAGTATTGTAGTGTTGTTTTAATTCGCGTTTGTTGTTTCAAAAATCACTCTTTGTGCTAGTGCATTTACTGGTACTAGTCATAGCCTCCGTTAAGAAAGTGTAGTATCAAAAGTAACTCTGTGAAGCCACCACTTTTTGTGGTACACAAGTGGGTAGGTTGAAGCTTGACTCGAACACCCCCAAGGTCGCGTTCGCTCTCTCCTGACAAAACAACGTGGTAAAAATTACAATTGTTTATGTTTGAGGTAGAAAATCAATATATTGGGAGTAGTATCCAATTCGAGTATTAACTAATTTGGAAACGCAAGTTTATACTTTTTTGAAAATTGTAAATATGGCTTCAGTTGAGTTGATTTTATTTATCGCATTTTTCAGAGCTGGCCAAGTCCACAAGTTAGTCCGCAAGTCCGCAAATCCGCAATTGCGGACTAACGAAAAAAGTTGCTGGCATGCGGACTTGCGGACTTTAGCAGTTTAAATTGCGGACTTGCGGTTGCAGACTATTTTTAATTTTAATCCGCAATTTTGCAAGTTTTATACAAACATTGAAATTCCTATGTATTTTTGTAAAGTATTTATGTTTTTACGCAGTCAAACATGAGAAATCAATTCAATTTTTTCGAGTTCAAGTTCGGCAAAAAAATCAAGTTTTTCGGGTTCAAGCTGACATAAATACTAAGTCTGCTTTTTGCCTTAATCGCTTTATTGTTGTTGACATACTGTTTGGTAACGTGATAAACGACTCATGCCGCTTTCTCATCTTTTATGCAAATAATTGGTTAATTTTTAGAACTTTTTAGAAGACCCTTTTGTGCTTGTATTAAGAATCTCTTAAGAACTGTCTTTGTGGTAAGTTTAACTGTATTGTCTTTAGACCTTAAGGGTGCGTTTAGACTGGACGCGAAGCAACGCGAAGCAACCAAAATTTGACGTCATCGACAGCTCGCGAAAGGTTGAAACCGGGTCGCAACCTTTCGCGAGCTGTCGATGACGTCAAATTTTGGTTGCTTCGCGTTGCTTCGCGTCCAGTCTGAACGCACCCTTAATCTCATAATCTTTAAGTCTGCAGCGATTGCTCAAATTAGATAGTCTTCGACAGCACGAGTGATATGGTGTCTCAAATTTTCGTAGTTTGGTGTATCAAGTTAGCTATGTAGTAAGTTGGTTATGTAAAATGTTAACGTGCTGATGTTTCTATTTCTATAGTGCGACCTCGAAGCAGTTTTTTTTATTAGTATAGTCTAGCGTAGTGTTAGTATAATCAATAACGTAAATTTTGGTCAAGTAAATTTTAGTTAATTGATATTGATTTGGCTAGCTGATAATTGACTTCTTGTTTTGCCGTGCTCCTTTAGATGAATCAAATTTTTGGGGTTCTGTGTGGAATAACATTGCTGTATTTATATCCAAAGTCTGGTATGAATGCAGAAATATGAAGGATACGGGGCGCGGCGAGACAAGCTTTTAAAAGAGGGTCTAACCTGATTCAAATTGGAGTCAACACTGTTTTTTCGAGTTCGGCAAAACAACCTACTTTTTTGTAGTTGAGTTCGAATTTGCAGCCCTGGTTCAAAGTATGGCTTTGTTGTTTTTTACCGTGAGTTCATAAAATTAGCCACTGGGGTATCATTTTTTGTATTGCTAGCCACTGCCGTCGCTACGGTGGGGCCAGGGGTGCCGTCGCTACGGTGGGTCCAGGGGTGCCGTTCCTGCGGTGGGGCCAGGGGCGCCATCCCCCCCTAACGACTGCTTGTGCCCCCCCATTTCGATTC
>CAWYPQ010000562.1:0-56871 GCA_963965965.1 Trididemnum nubilum | reverse complement strand
ACTCAGGAATAAGAAGAGGGGGGGACTATTCAGTGTTAGTTAATTACCAATCACTTCTCCCAAAATATCTTTCCATTAGCCCCTCCCCCAATTATTTTTTTTTATAAAATATAGACCAAGTAGATTACTCTGTGCGGGTTTTATTGAATAATAGGATTTCATGGTTTACCAGCATGTAACAAGAGAACTGCAATGTTATCATTAGCCACTTCCCATATAGCCCATTAATGCAACCAGTTGAATTGTTGTGCTGCCGATATCTATGCCACGTTTTAATAGCATTATTTTTTATTAAAAAAGCTCTAAAATTAAGTTATTTTTGCAAAAAAATGCAAACTTTTTGAGCGCTGGGGACTCTGCCCCCAAACCCCTTTGCCTTCCAGCGGCTGGGAGCTCCGCCCCCACATCTCCAAGGCAGCCCCCCATTGCGAATTTCTGGCTACGTGCCTGGGTGTGCGTTTGAGCGCAGGTCTCCACTAGAATTCGGGGAAAAAAGGGCTCCAGTTTTGGTGAAGACTTTTCTTTTTGGTCTTCACCTGAACTCGGGGGAAAAAAGTGTTCCATTTTTGGCGAAGACCTTTTTTTTCGGTTTTCACTTAATTTGCTCAACAGAAAAAAGTCGTGGTCGAGGTTCATCCCCCCCCCAATGTTGAAAATAGGGCAAAATTAGGGTAAAATTGCAAATTATCCCCCCAATGCTCAACAAAGATCAGCACCCCTGTATGCAAAGATATTTTTGTAACAAATCTCTTAGTTGCTAAGCGGTGGTTTGAAACTTTACGGCAAGAACTGTCACTTTTTAATGCTTTTTTTGAGGTAAAATTTAACTAAACGCTGTAGGAAGTGTTTTTAAGGTCTGCTGGTGACAAAGTTTAAACTTCTCTTTTTTGCTTTTGGTTGCGTGCTGCAGCGTATTTTGACTGAATTTTTAAGAGAGGAGGAGAACAAACTAACGGTGATGTTGCTCAATCTCGCTGAGATAATGGATCTAGTTGGGTTGCTAATCTGCGTACTTCAAATATTAAAAATCGTTGTACTTTCCAAAACATAAAACTTTATGCTTTTGATTAGATTACCTAGTACCATAAAAGTTTGGGTAGCCTATAGTTTATAATAGTGCTTTTGTGAGAAGAAAAACAATGTAGTACGGTAGTTCACAGCAATCTGTCGTAATATCTTTCATAGTTTGAATGTGTTTGAAGTACCTTTGCGTAAAATTGGAAAAAAGATGGTTTTAGTTTTGTACGGCAAACTTTTGTGAAGACGATTGCAAAGACATTATCAAAAATAAGACAACGTTAAGAGTTTTACTACTCAAAAGTGGAATTGAGGCAGCATTTCACGAGTTTAACACTTTATTGCTCATAACTTTTGACCCTATTGCTCGATTTTGTTCAAAATTTTTTCAAACTGTGTGTTGTCATAAGGCCCATCCACCTAAAGGGTTTTTAAGCTTGCAAATTGTCGCTGTCGTGCACGGCAAACCAAAAACCAAAAAATTTTGGGCAAGTGGGGTCAGAAAAATGAGTTGGTGGTAGACCTGTTTGTAAAATTTTTAAAAATTGTTTTGAAATCTTCATACATAATATAAAGCTCATCTCATGCCATAGCAGGCAATTTCAAATTCTGCAAAAAAACTTTTAGTAATTGCCCTAGGTAGCAGTGCTTCTCAGATGTGTGATTATCAAGGATACTATACAGAACAATCTTGAGTAAAATTTTGCCTCACAGTTTAGAGTATTTTGGTTGCTAACATTCAAGTTATAAATATTGGTAAATGCTACGGTGGCTTTAGAGGCTGCTTTTTAAATGCGCAGTTCAATCGCACTAATAATATTATGTTCAGCAACAAATGTTGCATTTGCCTTTTGAAAATGGATACGCGAAAAGGTCGTAGTATAGAACAAGATAGTGTAGAACAAGTTTTTAAAACGCTTTCTCTAAAAAAATTCTGCAAAAAATACAAAAATATATTGCTCCAAAGCTGTTTAGTTTAAAAGCTTAATTAGTTATTTTTCTCGAATTTCAAATGTTTTTTAATTTCTCAAATAAATCTAAAATTCTTATTGATTTCGTGGAGCTGTTTGACTCGAAGACCCCTTAACGGTCACTTCACAGCTCCTTTGTTGACTTTATATTATTTATAAATTATTTGCAACGTTCCTTTTTTGTGTGTGTATTGTTAATGTTAGCAATAAAAAGTGTCTCTCTGTCTGTCGTATAATTGTTTCAAGATTGTGCCAGGTTAGTTAAAGTTACCATCTAATCAAGCAACAATTTCATTTTTGTGGAAAAACAGTGTTACCACTCATTTATAAGGCATTAGTTGGAACCAGAAGAAAATAAGAGGTTGGTTGCCAAGCTGATTTTGCTATTCTATCACGAAACCAGTAACACTAAAACGACGCGCAAACTGGTGTTTCCTGAATTTTTGCGAACTAAATTACTATATATGATCAATTAAATTAGTAGATAATTTAGCGTTTGGTTGTGAGATTTTGTAACATTTTGCAATGAATCATTTCAACTTTCAATTTGTACTTTTTGCGATACCTTGAAAAGCCAAAAAGTCAAAAATGAGACGATCTTGAAGTTGCTCTTGCTGAGAATTAGAACAACCAACAAAGAAATGCTGGGCCGCGAGAAAATATTGTTTAAAACTTTATCAACTGCTGGTTGTTGACTCACATCGTAGCAGTTGTGATTGAAATGATAAATCATATTTCTTACGAATTCAACTTGCCACACATAGTTTCAATACCTTGGTGTGTGTCATCGCCTGGACTTGAAAAGGGAGGTTAGATGAGTTTCTAGACAGAAATTGGTCTTTTTCTTATTTTCTACAGTGGTTTGTAAGGCAGTATTAGTGTTAGAAAGCAGTCAAGATGGCAAAAGCACCTTAACGTATTTTTTGTAAAAATAGCGAAAAATCAGAAAATATTTTTGTAAATAAATTTACAAAATAAACACTACAAACTGGTTTCGACTGCGTCTAATATGCCATTTGAACAATATTGAATCAAAAAAGTTTCGACACCAGGTGTTTTGACCGAAACAATTAATGCTAAAGTGGGCAAAAAATCCACATTTTTCGACAAAAATTCAAAATTTCAAATTGCCTGCCCTCCTCTCCCTGTCGACCGAACGAGCTGAAAATTGGTATGTGGAGTTTCTATCACCAACCTAACAATTTGTGGGGGTAATGGGTTACATTTGAAAAAAAACCTTTGTTTCGAACAACCGTAATGATCAATTTTAAGGTTTCGATCTCACCAATTAGAACCCCAGTGCAAACGTTTACTGATTATGGATCCCCACTTTTTTGCAGTTTCTCAAACACAAACCTTATTGTTTCTTTAAACGATTTCTTTTCACAGAATTTTGTTTGATATTATCGTAGGCCTGGTTGTCAAATATAACACAGCGACTACTATAAAAGTATTGTAAAATCCTGGAAATTAATGTTCTGGAGGCAAGGGCAAAGTTGAACAATTTTGGTCTTTTTCTTTTCAGAAAAATGACAATAATGTTTGTTATGTTTAAAAATTTACACGATTAGCTTTTCAAAACGATTTGAAAAAAAAATACCGTAAAAAATTAAGTTAGAAAAACCTTGGTTTCCAAACATTTTCTAAATCATCTTAATTTTAAGCTAATCTTATGTTTAAGTGTCAGTGTCTCTCTCTTAGTCTTGCATCTAATACCTATCAATGAATGAGCGCACACTAGACCTGTCCAAAAAAAGAAAAGTTTAGAAATGTGAACAGGTCCGCACGTTTTCCCGTTGCATTACCTCTAAAACCATTATATACCAGTTTTCAATTGGATTTATCGACGTTTACAGGTCGCGCAAAGCGATTTTTTAGTTTCAAGATTTTTGAAATAATTGTTAGCAACCGCTAGATGGCGCACCAAGTAGCAAAAGTTTAAAACAGTGTTTAGACGCGTTTTAAATCTAGGAATGTGATTTAATGCAACTTGGATCAATTATTTAGCTACTGAGGCACATCAATCAACGCAATGAGACCAGGGGTAGCGTTAGTTTTTGCTAAAATGGTAGCTTAGCAGATCCAAACATTTAAATGAGCCTGCAAGAGGCACAGACATCTTCGGCACCCTGCCTGATGAAACTGTAAAACTTAAGGTGTTCAAACACTAAAAATTATTTACAAAGGTATCATCTAAACACACCATGCAGTGGTTTGCATAAACAAAATTTCAAAAATTGTGTAGGAGAACCGTATTGTTAAGCAAAAAATTGTGATCGTTTGTTTCTCTACAATCACTAGCAAATTATGGCTCCGTTAATCAATCATAACTTATTATTTCACAAATTACTGACAACATTTTAACTGAAAGTTTTTTCAAGAGTTGCTTTTGCAAAATCTAGAAACTCTTCTCGATGAGCTTTTATCGCTTGCAATAGATCGTGTTTCTGCTGAACATCATCAGTAATTATAACGGCACAGCAATTATAACTTCACATCCCACTCCGCTGCATTGTTTACAACTTTCACTGTTAGTACAAAATCTCTAGCGCAACAAAAATCTCCTGACGTTTCCCACTCTCGGCATGACAGTGAGAGCCAGCCAGTCATGGTTGATATTTAATGGCGTAAACAAAAACCAAGACTCCGGTCCGATTAGGTCAAACAACTTTTTTGATCGATCAATATGAATAAACACTGGCTTGCCGGTTCTTAAAACTTCTGGTTGAGTTGTTTGTGATAGTGTTTTAGCCATTTCTTCGTTGGTTTCAAGCGTAATATTTTGGTTGCTGCTGAACATCGCAAAAAAACAACCAATTCCGCAGCTGTTAAACACCACCTATGTTTTAAGACTTTTTGCAAAGCAGCTTCT
Source organism: Trididemnum nubilum (assembly GCA_963965965.1). Taxonomy (NCBI): domain Eukaryota; kingdom Metazoa; phylum Chordata; class Ascidiacea; order Aplousobranchia; family Didemnidae; genus Trididemnum; species Trididemnum nubilum. The sequence continues at coordinate 52,011 of CAWYPQ010000562.1, read as the reverse complement.
GCGATCTCATTATCCACGGCTCGGTAGTCCATCATGTGATGAATAAATTTTAGATCATTGTATGGGGCATCAGCGCCAAGACTTGCGTTTAGCCAACTGGTAGTGTAAAATAAACAAAGAAATTGAGTCATTCTAGTCAGTTAAGGCATTATTTCCGCAGTAAACAGTAACTGATCAGACAGCATGAACATTTTTTGAATGTGGAGAAGCTGCCTTATCTATCTAGCGCTATGCATAGCTCCTGGTCCTTGAGGGTGGTAATGTTCCTTTTCTCGAAGTAAAGCCAAAGCATTTTCGGCACATTGTTTGTAGTCTCCAAAAGCAATCTCGCAGTCTGTTTCTGCGGCTTTAAAAAGTTTTTCTTTTAGTTCAGAGATAACTTGAAATTTAAGTCGGAGAAGGGAGGGATCCAAGATGAAGAACTCTTTTACAGGCTTCCAATGGTCAATGTTTGTCTAAATTCATTTTATTGTGACAAAGTATGGATTGTCCGGTCCCGTTTTTGCGTTTCCAAATAGACAGTTCTATGCAGCAGATACTACTAAGTCGTAAATGTGATGTCGACACGCAAGTAGTATGTGCTGGCCGAAAACTATGGGGTTTGCAGCGTGGGGCGTTGCGGTGCCCTCCAAGTGCGGCGTCCTCCAAGTGCGGCGTCCCCCAAGCGCGGTTTTATCTAAACGCAGCTTTGTCTAAATGCGGCATTGTAGTAACTCTAAGTTTATTCTAGTTCTAACCTTAGGTGTAGTCCTAACCCTAGCTAGTTGTAAGAATCGAAACTTGGTCTTGATCTGAGTACCGAACCACCGCAGGTGGTTTGCCTGGCTATGGTTCAAGTGTAAAACCTGAAAAGTGTCTTGCCTGAGAATCAAACCACCGCAGGTGATTTGCCTGGGAACTGGTTCAAGTCTAAAGTATTATTTAACTGGTTAAAGAAGCGAATAACTAACCTGAGAATCGAACCCGGAGCTTAGTCTTGACCTGAGTATCTTATATGAGTACCGAACCACCGCAGCTGGTTTTCCTGGCTATGGTTCAAGTGTAAAGACCCTTAGTGTCTTACCTGAGAATGAAACCACCACAGGTGGTTTGCCAGGCTTCAAGTTTAAATTATTATTTAACTAGTTAAAGAAGTGAATAACTAACCTGAGAATCGAATCCATTAGTTTCTGAATCTAAAAAAGATTATCTAGTTTATGCTATGGAATGTTTTATAACTTAGTAAAGTTTCATGTTTGTTTCACGTTTGAACTTAGTAAACTGTCTTGACCTAGCTATAGCAGACTTTTCGGCACCGTGGTGCAATCGCTTGGTCCAGTGACCTGTCCAAAGATCACTTTTTAACTCTTCGAATATGGGACAAGCATGGTGCAACAGAGGTCGTACCTGTTTTAACGCAAATGTGCAAAGGTCAGTCCTGGTATTTGGCAGCGCAACACGGTTCGCTGGTGCAATAACATTGTCTATAAAGCGTAGTTAATGAACTCTGTTTTTCATTGAATGAGATTAGAATTAAGACTTTAATTGCAATCGCTAACTGCGTCTGATCGTAAGCGAGCTTTGGGGAATCCCCTCTTTGGGGAAATTCCTGTTAATTTAAAAGCGAATTTTTTCAAAAGCTTTTCAAAGAGTGCTCTAGAATAGGTCTGTCAACCTCAGGTTATGGACTGAATCTCTAGTGGAGGAATGCGGCAAAAAAGCCTAAACTTTAAAACATTTGCCTGAGAACCGTTGGGAACCGAGTCTTAAGCTTAAAATGCTTATCTGGGAACCAAGCCACCGAAGGTGGTAAGTCTAAAGGTTGCAATTTGTAACACTTCCTGAGAACCGAACCACCGAAGGTAATGTGTCCAAAGTTTAAAATTTGTAAGACTTGCCAGGAAATCAAACTACCGCAGGCGGTTAGTTAAAGTCTCCAATTTGTATGGCTTCCCTGGAAATCAAACTACCGCAGGTGGTTAGTTAAAGTCTAAAATTTGTAAGGCTTTCCTGGGAATCGAACTACCGAAAGCGGTTAGTCAAAGTCTAAAGTTTAAGCTTTCGACTAAACTTTAAATGTCATGGACCGTTCGTTGGACTGGCGGCTAGCTGTCGCAAAATCGCTTTGAAGTTTGCAGGTTCCAACAATTCGTTACCTTCAATCTAAAAAAATTAAAAATTATAAAAACAACATAAAATTGTAAACTTTGTAGTTGATAATGCAGAAATATGTTTGAAATATGGTTGCATATTAATTCTGGAGTTCGAATAACTGCGGTGTTATGTTTCAGCAAGATGATGGCGAACTTGAATACTAGTTGGTCAATATTATTCTTTGACTTTTGCATTAAAATATTGCAACAGCAACTGCTAGCATATATGTAAGTCGATATGGAACGGTGATATTATCCTTCGACTTTTGCATTAAAATAACAAAAAGCCGTTGCAGCCACATCTGTAAACCTCAGGTGGCGTGTCGCAAATTACCTTTAGAAAATCTTTTCAGCCGTTTTCACTCGCCAGATTAAAATTTGCAAATGCTGTTTTGCTTGCATGACGTAATATAATCCAATTTGTTTAATTTCCGATCGTTTTGGCACCACAAGGACTAGCAAGGTTGTTCGCTGCAATACTTACTCGAGAGTTTTAACGCTCTAGTCATTCTATCAAAATGAACGTGTGTACCTATTGTCAGAAAATCTTTACTCGAAATGGTGCTATGCTACATCACAAAAGAGAAGTATATAAACGGTTATGAAATCAGAGTGTGAAAAACGTAACAGAAAATTTAAAAGAAAAACAACCCCTTACCGATATAACGCACCTGCCACTGTTACCATGTTCAGTTTCATAAAAACACCTAAAATTTAAGTTTGAACTGACACGTCATATCACAGCAAAAAAAATTGAAATCGAATTGCGAGCATTACAATCTGGTGTAAGGCTAACAGTACGTGCTTTGTTCAAACTCAACCATTTGAATCATATTCTAGTTATTTTGATGAGAGGCTTGTAATATTTCGATTTTTAAGAATTTTTGTTCTTCAAAGAACATTTATGTTGGCGAACTCAGACGTTGGTGTAAGAAATAGAAAGTTTATCCTCAAGTTAAATAATTTTTTAATTTGTGGTACTTAATTTAATTTCGGATTGGTTATTAATTTTGTTTGCGCCAAAATACAATTTTAATAAAATGAGCAATAATTCAATCAGAACAGTACAATTGTAGTCAATTCAATAAAACCAAACAATATTTTTACACAAATAGAAGCAACAAAACGAATAACGTTATAACACGCATCAAGTCAAGGTAATATATGGTCGGAGTTATCGATATTATGCACGGGTTTGAAACAATATGTTATAAGCTCGGTTTTGAAAAAATAAACAATTGGTCGAGCGCTAACGCGCTCCTCTCTGGAGTGGGAGGTCAGAAGTTCAAATCTCGGACCGGTCAAATCGAACACAGTGTTACCAACGGCTCGCCACCGCTGCGACATTTCTTCGAAAGTAGCTGTGTTGCCCGGGCGCAATGATGCGGAAATGGACCCCAGCTAACTCGTTACACGCTTCGGCGTATTACATCGAGTATAATCAAAGATTTGATTTGATTTTATGCATGGCTTTGAAGCAATATGTCTTGTACATAAAATGTAAAACCACGATACAGACTAAAGAGAGGACAAAGCGTTACTTAACCGATAAAAATACTTAACTGTTAAGGTTGAACTAACGCTTGAAATCACAACATAAATAGAAACTGAATTAAGAGCACTAGCAGTTGGGTATGAAATCTTAACCTTGCCTGTTTTTGTTTTGAAGGGGTATTCAACTCAAGTTTTGCACGCTAGACCAAAACGTTGAAATATATCTAAAATGCATTCTCACCAAATTTGAAGTTTCTACACCTTCTCGTTTTTTGAAGAAAATGCAGTTCAAAATTAACCGTTTTCCACTAACTTTAGTGTTGCCGTTTTTTTTTCAGTATTGTGACAGAAGATTAACTTTGGAAAAGCTGACTTACATTTATTGAAAAGCATCAAATTTTACATTTCTAAACCTATACTTTGTTTTACAATACCTCTGCCCCAAAAAATTTTTGGAAAATCAAGAACATGCTGTCAATTTTTGAAATTTTGTCTCTTATTGGTAACCCTGACAAAATGTCTAAGGGGAAAAAGCCTTTTTAAGTGGAAATCTAATCTGCTATACCTCAGGAACAAAAGGTCGTAGAAAGCTCAAATTTGGTGAAGTTGGTCTTATCTGTCAAAATTTTTCGAGAAAAAAATCGAGCAAAAAAAATTTCCGACCTGAATACCCTGTTAATAAGTCAAAACAATTCGAATAATAATAATAATAATACATTGAGCAAATGATTTGGTCGCTAGCGTTTGATTTCTGATCTTATTAAGCATATGACGTCTTATCTTCGACGTCAGTAAGGTTCATCTTTGTGACCACTTTGTGTTCATTTTTGTGTCCACTTAAAACGCAAAAAGTGGGAAATCAACAAAGATCATGCGATTTTAGTCATCGTGAAAACGACGCAGTCCAAATTCAACCAATTTCAACTAATCGAGTTCCCTTTTTTGACTTTTCAAGTTGTTTACGTTCAAGCTGAGCGAAAATATTGAGTTTCTTTTTTTTTAATTTCCAAATCGGGTTTTGTTAAAAAGGGAGTTGTAAAAACCAACTTGCCCTTAGAAAATTTCAATTTACCTTACAATTTTTGTCAAAGATGTTCATTAAAAATATTCGCTATTAATTTTTCAATAATAATTGGTTATTAAACATTAAGTAATATTACTCTCTGCTTTTTTTTTTGCTTCGGCTGCATACTGCAAGAGGTGCGCAATGAGTATATTACGCTGTAATTAAAATTGTTTGTTCACTTCAATTACATCTTTGCTAAAATTCTACTTTTGCATTAAATGATTTTTAACTTGTGATGCTTCACAACTGTAATAATAATCTGAAAATAGTCAATGTGAGTTTACTGTTCCTCAAATCCAAGAAAAAAAAACTAGGGGCTGTCTACATATTAATTCGATGAAAGATATCATAATTTTAACATAACTTAAACCACATTTGTATCCAATTTTGTGGATCAACAGACTTTCACGTTTGACTCAGGATGCAACCAACATATAAATCCTGCAGCGCTATTTCGAAAAAAACAAAAAAAAGTTTCAGTTAAATATCTACTTTTTTAGATAAAATCACTACTCGAAACAAATAAATTGCAAGACCTTGAATGTTTTGGTCAAAGTTTTCCAATGACAACAAGAAAACGATTAAAAATTTTACTATATTAGGTAAGTTTTAAAGTAAACGTAATAATCAATATAAAGAAACTCAAGATTTTGATCAAATTATTGCAACACAAAAAAGAAAGTTAATGACTTGTTCAAGTTTTAGGTGAATTTTTGGGTTTATGTACGTTAGAATTTTCACTCAAGGCAAATAAATCGCAACGGTGTAAGATATTTTGACGAATTTACCCTAATACAACAAGATAAAGCAATAAAAAACACACCTTTTTTAGAAAAATTTTGATTAAAAGTTTTCAAATAATATTCGTTTTAAGGTTGAATTATCGTTCTAATAAAAGAAATTGTAAGATTTTGATTTCCGCGAAAAAAACAAAAACAGTTTGATGCAAACAAGAAAATCGCAAAAACTAACGTAAATTTTATAACTTGAAACTATAAGGCAAGGTTTAATATCGAATAACAACAACAAAAAAAATAGCAAAAGTTCTTGTTTTAACTCAAGATAGAGTGTAGTTGAATAAAATTTCACGGCATTGCTGTAAAAAGATCAGTGTAAAACTAAAAAAAAAATTAAGATGTTAGGTAAACGTTTTAGTTTTATAGTACAAAAAAGATTATTTTCACTTAAATTTTCAATTTAAAATGACGTCACGTAAGATTTTTTACAAAATTATCGCTACGACCACAAAAACGTCGAGGTTTATTGACTAAAATTAATAAACATTATCTATTTTGGTTAAATTTTATGGCATTTTAGTAAAAAAATTAGTGTAAAATTGTTGAAAAATGTAAGATGTTAGGTAAACGTTTTAGTCTTATAGTACAAAAAAGATTATTTTTACTGAAGTTTTCAATTTAAAATGACGAAACATAAGATTTTTTACAAAATTATCACTATGACAACAAAAAAAGGCGAGGTTTATTGACTAAAATTAATAAACATTGTCTATTTTGGTTAAATTTTATGGCATTTTAGCAAAAAAACTAGTGTAAAACTAAAAAAGTTAAGAATTCAGGTAAACTTTTTTGTGTCAGAGTAGAAAAAAGACTATTTTTGCTACAAATTTCAATTTAAAATGAAGAAACGTAAAATTTGTAGAAAATTATCGCTACGAAAACCAAAAACTTGAGACTTTTTGATTAAAAATAATTAACATTATCGTTTTCAGCTAAATGATTTGCTAGACATTTTAATGGTTTAGAATATTTTCTACCAAATGTTGGTCAAAATATAAAAGTCTAAAAAAATTGCTAGGTTAAAAAATTGTAAAAATTACCGTTTTCAAGGAAAAATTTCAATTTGAAACAAACAAAGCGAAACAATTAAATATGTTTTTACAACAAGACTTGCATCAAACCACGGAAATCAATAAAAGATTAATATGTTAAACAAGTTTAATGATATTTATGGTAAAGGAATCATACAATTTTAAGATAGTTTCGACAAAATTATTCTTCACAAATGCAAGGAACTTAATCAAAGGTTACGATTTATTAGAATGTTTTTGTTCAAAGTAGAAAAAATAGCTGCTTTTTACGTTAAAATCGTTAATCAAGTCTCAGAAACTTAAATTGAAAAAATAACAACAGTAATTAATTCTTCAGACTTTGCATATTTGTGTATCTAACGTCTAAAATACTGATACTTTGAAACTTACGTGCTGCTTTTTAATATCTTTGAACTTTTGGCACGTTATCAAGTAAAAAATGAAATTGGAACAACTCGTTTTTCAGGTTCGTTCGTATGAACCAGGCACTCGTCTGCACCTATCTAATCAAACCAGCACAGAGCACCTTTTTGGGAGTTTTGTTTCCAAGTATTTTGTCAGGTTGGTCCACCACAACAGGTATCGACTGCTTGGTCCAAATGGGAAATAAGCGTAAAGAATCTTTCCCAAGGACACAACGACGTATTATTACCGGTTAGAGAATTGAACCACAGTCTATTCCCAACGCTCAACCACTACCTATCGCCACCGCTTTTTTCAAGTCAAAACATATTATGACTGTAGTTTTCTAAGTTTTAAATACTTGAGATCTAAAATTTCGCAACGTATAATTCGCAATAAAAATCCATTCTCGCATTTCTTTACATTTTGAGTCGTGTTTAGACAATATTGCTGTGGGACGTGTGATTTTTTTGTGTCACAACCATAGTCGCGCAATGTTTTTTTCCTAAGTCGAAGCTATATGACTGTACTTTTTGAGGTTTTTATGAATTCTTTTACCGCTTTGATTTGAAAGTTTTTTCTTGAAAACATTAGTTTTTAGAATAAGGATTGTTGGTTGTCTTGTAGATATCAGGATTTAAAGTCTAATATACATTGTTCATAGGATTTCAAAAAATTTGATGGTGTACACCTAAATGTTCAAAACAATTTGTAAACACTATGCGATAAAGTTCTATTTAGACCCGAACATCTGATCAAACAGCTTTCAAAACGCCCAAGATTTTTTTAACGTTTAATATTACTTCAAGTAGCAGGAAATTATAGATTTTGTTTGCTTTTTACAAAGCGCTGATGAAATGTTATGATCAAAAGTGGAAAGCGATAAACTTTTAGAATGACAAGCAATGAAATCAGAAGATTTTGAAATATTTTTGTTGAGTTATAAAGATACGCTCGGGACATAGCCAGAAGTCGTGTAAAAAATTATTAAGATGATTTGTTGAAATCAAAATTATAAATTTATTAAATTGAAAATTGTCGAAATTAAATTTTTTTCTTAAATTTTTTTTTTTAAATTGAAATTGTTAAAATCAAAATATATTAAAATTTATTAAATGAAAAATTGTAGAAACTTGAATTATTGAAGTTATTAAAATTAAATTGTTTCATTAAATTAAATATTTTTGAATTAAAAATTGCTTAAATTAAAAAATATTAAAATTTATTAAATTAAAATGTTAGAATTAAAAGTATTAAAATCAATAAAGTACTTTTTGTTAAATTGAAAATAGTTAAAATCAAAACTATTAAAATCTATTGAATTAAAATGCTTGAAATTAAGTTTATTTTCAATAAATGACCTTATTTCATTGCTTGTCATCCTAAAAGTTTATCGCTTTCCACTTTCGATCATAACATTTCATCAGCGCTTTGTAAAAAGCAAACAAAATCTATAATTTCCTGCTACTTGAAGTAATCTTAAACGTTAAAAAAATCTTGGGCGTTTTGAAAGCTGTTCGATCAGATGTTCGGGTCTAAATAGAACTTTATCGCATAGCGTTTACAAATTGTTTTGAACATTTAGGTGTACACCATCAAATTTTTTGAAATCCTATGAACAATGTATATTAGACTTTAAATCCTGATATCTACAAGACAACCAACAATCCTTATTCTAAAAACTAATGTTTTCAAGAAAAAACTTTCAAATCAAAGCGGTAAAAGAATTCATAAAAACCTCAAAAAGTACAGTCATATAGCTTCGACTTAGGAAAAAAACATTGCGCGACTATGGTTGTGACACAAAAAAATCACACGTCCCACAGCAATATTGTCTAAACACGACTCAAAATGTAAAGAAATGCGAGAATGGATTTTTATTGCGAATTATACGTTGCGAAATTTTAGATCTCAAGCATTTAAAACTCAGAAAAATACAGTCATTATATGTTTTGACCTGAAAAAAAGCGGTGGCGATAGGCAGTGGTTGAGCGTTGGGAAAGGCTGCTGACTGTGGCTCGATTCTCTAACCGGTAATAATACGTCGTTGTGTCCTTGGGAAAGATTCTTTACGCTTATTTCCCATTTGGACCAAGTAGTCAATACCTGTTGAGGTGGATCAACCTGACAAAATACTAGCAAACAAAACCCCTCAAAAAAGGTGCTCTGTGCTGGTTTGATTAGATAGGTGCAGACGAGTGCCTGGTTCATACGAACGAACCTGAAAACAAATTGTTCCAATTTCATTTTTTGCTTGATAACGTGCCAAAAGTTCAAAGATATTAAAAAGCAACATGTAGATCCTTCTATAAGTTTCAAAGTGTCGATATTTTGGTCGTTAGACACACAAATATGCAAAGTCTGAAGAGTTAATTACTGTTGTTATTTTTTCAATTCAAGTTTCTGAGACTTGATTAACGATTTTAACGTAAAAAGCAGCTATTTTTTCTACTTTGAACAAAAACATTCTAATAAATCGTAACCTTTGATTAAGTTCCTTGCATTTGTGAAGAATAATTTTGTCAAAACTATCTTAAAATTGTATGATTCCTTTGTCTTAAATGAAGTTTTTACCATAAATATCATTAAACTTGTTTAACATATTAATCTTTTATTGATTTCCGTGGTTTGATGCAAGTCTTGTTGTAAAAACATATTTAATTGTTTCGCTTTGTTTGTTTCAAATTGAAATTTTTCCTTGAAAACGGTAATTTTTAACAAATTTTTAACCAAGCAATTTTCTTAGGTTCTTATATTTTGACCAACATTTGGTAGAAAATATTCTAAACCATTAAAATGTCTAGTAAATTACTTAGCTAAAAACGATAATGTTAATTATTTTTAATCAAAAAGTCTCAAGTTTTTGGTTTTCGTAGCGATAATTTTCTACAAATTTTACGTTTCTTCATTTTAAATTGAAATTTGTAGCAAAAATAGTCTTTTTTCTACTCTGACACAAAAAAGTTTACCTGAATTCTTAACTTTTTTAGTTTTACACTAGTTTTTTTGCTAAAATGCCATAAAATTTAACCAAAATAGACAATGTTTATTAATTTTAGTCAATAAACCTCGCCTTTTTTTGTTGTCATAGTGATAATTTTGTAAAAAATCTTATGTTTCGTCATTTTAAATTGAAAACTTCAGTAAAAATAATCTTTTTTGTACTATAAGACTAAAACGTTTACCTAACATCTTACATTTTTCAACAATTTTACACTAATTTTTTTACTAAAATGCCATAAAATTTAACCAAAATAGATAATGTTTATTAATTTTAGTCAATAAACCTCGACGTTTTTGTGGTCGTAGCGATAATTTTGTAAAAAATCTTACGTGACGTCATTTTAAATTGAAAATTTAAGTGAAAATAATCTTTTTTGTACTATAAAACTAAAACGTTTACCTAACATCTTAATTTTTTTTTTAGTTTTACACTGATCTTTTTACAGCAATGCCGTGAAATTTTATTCAACTACACTCTATCTTGAGTTAAAACAAGAACTTTTGCTATTTTTTTTTGTTGTTGTTATTCGATATTAAACCTTGCCTTATAGTTTCAAGTTATAAAATTTACGTTAGTTTTTGCGATTTTCTTGTTTGCATCAAACTGTTTTTGTTTTTTTTCGCGGAAATCAAAATCTTACAATTTCTTTTATTAGAACGATAATTCAACCTTAAAACGAATATTATTTGAAAACTTTTAATCAAAATTTTTCTAAAAAAGGTGTGTTTTTTATTGCTTTATCTTGTTGTATTAGGGTAAATTCGTCAAAATATCTTACACCGTTGCGATTTATTTGCCTTGAGTGAAAATTCTAACGTACATAAACCCAAAAATTCACCTAAAACTTGAACAAGTCATTAACTTTCTTTTTTGTGTTGCAATAATTTGATCAAAATCTTGAGTTTCTTTATATTGATTATTACGTTTACTTTAAAACTTACCTAATATAGTAAAATTTTTAATCGTTTTCTTGTTGTCATTGGAAAACTTTGACCAAAACATTCAAGGTCTTGCAATTTATTTGTTTCGAGTAGTGATTTTATCTAAAAAAGTAGATATTTAACTGAAACTTTTTTTTGTTTTTTTCGAAATAGCGCTGCAGGATTTATATGTTGGTTGCATCCTGAGTCAAACGTGAAAGTCTGTTGATCCACAAAATTGGATACAAATGTGGTTTAAGTTATGTTAAAATTATGATATCTTTCATCGAATTAATATGTAGACAGCCCCTAGTTTTTTTTTCTTGGATTTGAGGAACAGTAAACTCACATTGACTATTTTCAGATTATTATTACAGTTGTGAAGCATCACAAGTTAAAAATCATTTAATGCAAAAGTAGAATTTTAGCAAAGATGTAATTGAAGTGAACAAACAATTTTAATTACAGCGTAATATACTCATTGCGCACCTCTTGCAGTATGCAGCCGAAGCAAAAAAAAAAGCAGAGAGTAATATTACTTAATGTTTAATAACCAATTATTATTGAAAAATTAATAGCGAATATTTTTAATGAACATCTTTGACAAAAATTGTAAGGTAAATTGAAATTTTCTAAGGGCAAGTTGGTTTTTACAACTCCCTTTTTAACAAAACCCGATTTGGAAATTAAAAAAAAGAAACTCAATATTTTCGCTCAGCTTGAACGTAAACAACTTGAAAAGTCAAAAAAGGGAACTCGATTAGTTGAAATTGGTTGAATTTGGACTGCGTCGTTTTCACGATGACTAAAATCGCATGATCTTTGTTGATTTCCCACTTTTTGCGTTTTAAGTGGACACAAAAATGAACACAAAGTGGTCACAAAGATGAACCTTACTGACGTCGAAGATAAGACGTCATATGCTTAATAAGATCAGAAATCAAACGCTAGCGACCAAATCATTTGCTCAATGTATTATTATTATTATTATTCGAATTGTTTTGACTTATTAACAGGGTATTCAGGTCGGAAATTTTTTTTGCTCGATTTTTTTCTCGAAAAATTTTGACAGATAAGACCAACTTCACCAAATTTGAAGTTTCTACGACCTTTCTCGTTTTTGAAGATAATGCAGTTCAGAATTAACCGGTTTTCCACTAAGACTTTAGTGTTGCCGTTTTTTGTTTTCAGTATTGTGACAGAAGATTAACTTTGGAAAAGCTGACTTACATTTTGGGAGGATTGTAAAAGCATCAAATTTAAAACAAAGTATAGGTTTAGAAATGTAAAATTTGATGCTTTTCAATAAATGTAAGTCAGCTTTTCCAAAGTTAATCTTCTGTCACAATACTGAAAAAAAAACGGCAACACTAAAGTTAGTGGAAAACGGTTAATTTTGAACTGCATTTTCTTCAAAAAACGAGAAGGTGTAGAAACTTCAAATTTGGTGAGAATGCATTTTAGATATATTTCAACGTTTTGGTCTAGCGTGCAAAACTTGAGTTGAATACCCCTTCAAAACAAAAACAGGCAAGGTTAAGATTTCATACCCAACTGCTAGTGCTCTTAATTCAGTTTCTATTTATGTTGTGATTTCAAGCGTTAGTTCAACCTTAACAGTTAAGTATTTTTATCGGTTAAGTAACGCTTTGTCCTCTCTTTAGTCTGTATCGTGGTTTTACATTTTATGTACAAGACATATTGCTTCAAAGCCATGCATAAAATCAAATCAAATCTTTGATTATACTCGATGTAATACGCCGAAGCGTGTAACGAGTTAGCTGGGGTCCATTTCCGCATCATTGCGCCCGGGCAACACAGCTACTTTCGAAGAAATGTCGCAGCGGTGGCGAGCCGTTGGTAACACTGTGTTCGATTTGACCGGTCCGAGATTTGAACTTCTGACCTCCCACTCCAGAGAGGAGCGCATTAGCGCTCGACCAATTGTTTATTTTTTCAAAACCGAGCTTATAACATATTGTTTCAAACCCGTGCATAATATCGATAACTCCGACCATATATTACCTTGACTTGATGCGTGTTATAACGTTATTCGTTTTGTTGCTTCTATTTGTGTAAAAATATTGTTTGGTTTTATTGAATTGACTACAATTGTACTGTTCTGATTGAATTATTGCTCATTTTATTAAAATTGTATTTTGGCGCAAACAAAATTAATAACCAATCCGAAATTAAATTAAGTACCACAAATTAAAAAATTATTTAACTTGAGGATAAACTTTCTATTTCTTACACCAACGTCTGAGTTCGCCAACATAAATGTTCTTTGAAGAACAAAAATTCTTAAAAATCGAAATATTACAAGCCTCTCATCAAAATAACTAGAATATGATTCAAATGGTTGAGTTTGAACAAAGCACGTACTGTTAGCCTTACACCAGATTGTAATGCTCGCAATTCGATTTCAATTTTTTTTGCTGTGATATGACGTGTCAGTTCAAACTTAAATTTTAGGTGTTTTTATGAAACTGAACATGGTAACAGCGGCAGGGGCGTTATATCGGTAAGGGGTTGTTTTTCTTTTAAATTTTCTGTTACGTTTTTCACACTCTGATTTCATAACCGTTTATATACTTCTCTTTTGTGATGTAGCATAGCACCATTTCGAGTAAAGATTTTCTGACAATAGGTACACACGTTCATTTTGATAGAATGACTAGAGCGTTAAAACTCTCGAGTAAGTATTGCAGCGAACAACCTTGCTAGTCCTTGTGGTGCCAAAACGATCGGAAATTAAACAAATTGGATTATATTACGTCATGCAAGCAAAACAGCATTTGCAAATTTTAATCTGGCGAGTGAAAACGGCTGAAAAGATTTTCTAAAGGTAATTTGCGACACGCCACCTGAGGTTTACAGATGTGGCTGCAACGGCTTTTTGTTATTTTAATGCAAAAGTCGAAGGATAATATCACCGTTCCATATCGACTTACATATATGCTAGCAGTTGCTGTTGCAATATTTTAATGCAAAAGTCAAAGAATAATATTGACCAACTAGTATTCAAGTTCGCCATCATCTTGCTGAAACATAACACCGCAGTTATTCGAACTCCAGAATTAATATGCAACCATATTTCAAACATATTTCTGCATTATCAACTACAAAGTTTACAATTTTATGTTGTTTTTATAATTTTTAATTTTTTTAGATTGAAGGTAACGAATTGTTGGAACCTGCAAACTTCAAAGCGATTTTGCGACAGCTAGCCGCCAGTCCAACGAACGGTCCATGACATTTAAAGTTTAGTCGAAAGCTTAAACTTTAGACTTTGACTAACCGCTTTCGGTAGTTCGATTCCCAGGAAAGCCTTACAAATTTTAGACTTTAACTAACCACCTGCGGTAGTTTGATTTCCAGGGAAGCCATACAAATTGGAGACTTTAACTAACCGCCTGCGGTAGTTTGATTTCCTGGCAAGTCTTACAAATTTTAAACTTTGGACACATTACCTTCGGTGGTTCGGTTCTCAGGAAGTGTTACAAATTGCAACCTTTAGACTTACCACCTTCGGTGGCTTGGTTCCCAGATAAGCATTTTAAGCTTAAGACTCGGTTCCCAACGGTTCTCAGGCAAATGTTTTAAAGTTTAGGCTTTTTTGCCGCATTCCTCCACTAGAGATTCAGTCCATAACCTGAGGTTGACAGACCTATTCTAGAGCACTCTTTGAAAAGCTTTTGAAAAAATTCGCTTTTAAATTAACAGGAATTTCCCCAAAGAGGGGATTCCCCAAAGCTCGCTTACGATCAGACGCAGTTAGCGATTGCAATTAAAGTCTTAATTCTAATCTCATTCAATGAAAAACAGAGTTCATTAACTACGCTTTATAGACAATGTTATTGCACCAGCGAACCGTGTTGCGCTGCCAAATACCAGGACTGACCTTTGCACATTTGCGTTAAAACAGGTACGACCTCTGTTGCACCATGCTTGTCCCATATTCGAAGAGTTAAAAAGTGATCTTTGGACAGGTCACTGGACCAAGCGATTGCACCACGGTGCCGAAAAGTCTGCTATAGCTAGGTCAAGACAGTTTACTAAGTTCAAACGTGAAACAAACATGAAACTTTACTAAGTTATAAAACATTCCATAGCATAAACTAGATAATCTTTTTTAGATTCAGAAACTAATGGATTCGATTCTCAGGTTAGTTATTCACTTCTTTAACTAGTTAAATAATAATTTAAACTTGAAGCCTGGCAAACCACCTGTGGTGGTTTCATTCTCAGGTAAGACACTAAGGGTCTTTACACTTGAACCATAGCCAGGCAAACCACTGTCATCATCATCATCATCATATTTATTTATTTACCAAGTGACGTCATATCACAAGAAAAAAACTGCAACTTCCTCTAGGTCTATCACCAAAGCATCAAAATATGCAAATTCCTTTAAAACCAACGCACAAACTTGCAGAGTCAAAGCAATATTTAGTCACTTGGTGAGAAGACAGCGAAGGACCAAAAGGTCATCTAAGTCTACTGCCACCTCACCAAGTTAAGGTTAAAAAAGCAGCTTCTAGATTTTCTCAGTCTGCTACTTTCTATGATAAAAAATTTTATGCAAAATTAAAACAAAGTGTTGCAAAGATATATACATTTTGTACAGTGTATACACAAAACTCACAGTCAACATGTAAAGAAAATGCAAGGCAACATTAGAATCGTTCTAACTCTAAGCATACTAAAAAAAAAAGAAATACTGTAACTACAGATTGGATAGAAAATAAAATCAATAAAGTTCATAATGCTTATTTATGTTTTATAGAATTTAAAGAGGGCAATTGGAGTGAAAAAAAAACCTCCTTGCTTTGTTTTGTATTGTTTGCCAATATGTCATTAGTAGATACTGGTACAATTTCCAATACCAGTATATATCAACCTTAGTCAGTTTCTGCAAAATTACTTATAAGTCAAGGGCACATCAAAATGAGAGATGACGTATTGTATAAATGTGTGATAGATGAATGCACCATCTCATGCCATTCAAGCAATAGAATAGGTAATTGTTGAACTCAAGCATAAATATGCAGCTATGATTCCTGTAATTACTACTGCATTGCTGATAGAAAGCTGTTATTCTAGCTTTTATCGGTTTCATAGGTTGATAAAAAATGAGCTTTAACAGCTTTTTGAAATCTGTGGAAGGAAACTTCTTTTATGCTGCTTGGAATTTCATTCCAAATTTTAAATCCTGCGAATGATAGAGACTTTTGCCCGAATCTTGTTCTAGTTCTTGGAAGAAAGAAGTTGTTTTTGTGGCTCAATCTTGTCTTATGTGTATAGCAGTTTTTTGTTAGGTTAGACTTATCTGAATTTGCAAAAGATAAAACATTATTGTGAATTTTGTACATTAGCTTAGCAGTTTCCAGAGAGTAAATATCCTTGAGTTTTAAGCATTTAGCTCGATAGAACAAAGGATTAGTATGCTCACGATATCTACTTCCAGTTAACAATCTGATGCTTCTTTTTTGCAGAATAAAGAGAGGTGCTAATGTTGATTTTGAAGCAGTCCCCCAACTACTTATGCAGTATTGTAGATGAGAGTATATGAGGCAGTGGTAAACAGATCTTAAGGTTTGCTCATCTACAAAGTGTTTTAATTGATTAAGGGCCCAAGATCCCCTTGCTACCTTTGAACATTGTTCCTCGATTTGTTGTTTCCAGTTTAGATTGTCGTCTATGAGAACACCTAGATACTTTATGTGATGTGATTGCTTGATTGGATTATTATCTATTGATACTTTGAGTTCAGGTTTATTTTGTTTTGTTGTCACTACCATAAACTCAGTTTTATGAAAGTTAATTGATAATTTATTCATCTTGAGCCAATTGCTTACATAGACTAATTCATCATTAATATTTTGTTGCAGTATTGAAGCATTAGAATGGGAGAGAGTAAGGTTTGTATCATCTGCAAAAAGATGAATTGTGGAATTTGAGGCAAGTGGAAGATCATTGATATAAATATTAAATAACAACAGACCTAGAGTTGAGCCCTGAGGAATTCCGCAAATAACATCTCTTGACTTGGATTTATATTGATTTGCAATTGTATACTGTTGACGGTCAGTCAAGTAACTTGCTAGTAACTGTAATGGTAATCCTCTAATTCTATACTTTTCTAGTTTCTTGATCAGTATTGTGTGATTGATGGTATCATATGCTTTTCTTAAATCTAAGAAAATAGAACATGTAATGAGCTTTTTATCCATATTGTCAAGTAGCTTATTGTAAATATCTAAAACGGCTTTATTTATTGAGCAATTTTTCTTAAAACCATACTGGTTTGGACTACTCAAATTATTGCTCACAAAATAATTGTTTAGTTAAAGGCGGTGAATCATCCAGCCAATTCCGGTGGTTTGCAACAGCTAAAATTAAACTATAATTTTTGATATTTTTTGTTTTGATTTTAGGGCTGCGTTTGCAAAGATATTCAACAAATACAAAAAGATGTCCCCCCGAAAAAAGTTTTTGGAAACTCTGAGTTTTGATCTTCCCGCCAAAACCACAGTTTTCTAAACTATTAGGCCTATTGTAATCTTATTAAACTATTAGGCCTAATAGTTTAGAGATAGTTAGGCCTAATTAGTAATTAGGTCTAAACTATTTAGAAATAAACTATCTCTAAACTAGTAGGCCTACCACAGTTCTCTAAACCGTTAGGCCTACTGTGGTTTTGGCGGGAAGATAAAAACTCAGAGTTTCCAAAAACTTTTTTGGGGGGACATCTTTTTGTATTTGTTGAATATCTTTGCAACCGCAGTCCCAAAATTAAAACAAAAAATATCAAAAATTATAGTTCAATTTTAGCTATTGTAAACCACTGGAATTGGCTGGATGATTCACCGCCTTTAATCATGCAGACACTTTTCAAATAGTTTGGCAAAAGGATTTAAAATAGAAATAGGGCGATAATTACTGCATAACTCTCTTTCGCCTTTTTGAAAATTGGAACAACTTCAGCAGTTTTTAACACTTTTGGAAAATATCCTGTTGATATGCATGCATTAAAAATGTTAGTTAAAACTGGAGCTATAACAGAGCCTGACCTTTGTATATACTTTGAAGGAATTCCATGTCTTCCTGTACTTTTTGATGGATTCATAGCTCTGATGTAATTCACTACTTCTTCTTCAACTATTGGTTCCAGAAAAAACGAATTGCAACTACTCTGAATCAAAGATGTGGCATTAAATTCGTCATCAATTATAGCTGGTGTTTTAATTGTAGATGCAAGGTTAACTCCTATCTCTATGAAATAAGTTACTGATGGCCTGTGGACCTTGTGCACTTTCACTTTTGGAAGAATACATTTTATTAGGAAAGTTATTTTTCTTCACATTTTTCAAGTGAATAATTTTATTTATAATTTTCCAAAGTGACAAGGTGTCATGCTTATTATCATTCACTAAATTTTTAATGTAAAGTCGTTTTGCATATTCCTTAATATGAGTCAGCTTATTTCTATAGACTTTGTATTGTGCCCATGTATTACTATCATTTAATTTAAGGGCTCTTTTGTACAATAAATTTTTTTTGCTGGATTGATATAAGGATTCCTTTGGATAACCATGGTTTGTTTTTTAGTTTTGTTTTCTTTCTGCTTTGTTTTCGTAATGGTGCATGTATGTTTAATGTCTTACGAAAAATGTCAATAAACTTTTCAGTGTAGTTGTCAATGCATTCCTCTTTGATATCACCTAATAGCTCCATTCCTTCAGTTAATTTGTCGAAAAAATTTTCTACTTCAAAATTTTTTGTATCATGAATTACTGTGACAGTTGATTTTTCACTCTTGGGCAGGCTTAAATTAGAACACACCATTACTGGCAGGTGATCACTTACATCTTCCACCAGAATAAAACTTTTGTGTTCACCCACTACATTGTTTGTATAAACATGATCTAAAAGAGTAGAGCTTGTAGTGGTTATTCTTGTCGGGTGTGTAATTAAGGGAATGCAGCCTAAGCTATATGTTAAATTCATGAAATCTTTAATATTGATATCAGAGTTACTTTTCAACAAATCTGCGTTGAAGTCTCCTCCAATATAATACATCAATTTTCTACTATTCAATTTTTCAATGGTTGATTCAAAACTCTTGCAAAATTCAGATAATTTCTGTTTAGGGTGTCTGTAAATTACTCCCACTATACATTTTTTGTTATTCCCTAAATCTAGTTGAATCCACATATCTTCACAGTTAGGAATGTTTAAATCAAACTCCTTGCAAATTGAAACAGTGTTGCCATTTGGTATATTTATATACCAAATTCCAGAAATCTGGTATATTTTTTTTGCATTTGGTAGCTGAAATTTTCGTTTGGTATATTGGTATAATATTGGTATATTTTTTAGCTTTTGGTAGGTAGTTTTTTGAGTTTGGTATATTTTTATTTTGGTATCAATTTGATAATTTTTTAACAGTTTAGAGTGCTTTAACCGGAGTTAAAACGTTATGTCTGCATATAAAACTTTGCTTGAGCTAATTGGCAACACTGAAAACGCATCCAAGCATAAAGAATTTCTTATTATTTGCTTTCTTCACTAATTAATTAGTAGTTCAAAGTTCACCTAGTGCCACGAGTTTGCTTGCAGCATCGCAAAAAGAGAGCTTGAGCTACAGACAGCAAAGTAAACGTTCAGACTTCAAGACTAGTTGTGCCAGTAGATGTGGAGTGTGGATCTTGGAGATTGGCAGTTTGACAGAACCTAGGACTATGTGCAATAGGCTATACAGTGCACTGATAACAACTTACCGGTGATGCTTGTTATTACTTGCAACAAATAAAAGTTCTCAGTTCAAATAACACCAGTTAGCCGGTTAGTACGGTAGGCGTTTAGCTTATCATAAAAACGATACCGGTTGTTCATAGTTGACTACTTGACAGGTTGAGTGGTTTCTTCTTGTCCTTCGAGGAAGCTGAGAAAGTTCAGTCTTTTTCAACAATTACGAAAGGATAGCCTATTGGTAAGCCAACTGTTCCAGTTGTTAATGTTTATTAACAAATAGCAAAACCAGTTGTCAGTAGGGTAAAAGGCTACAATGTGTGTAACACTAACAGGTACCGGTAATGTAACAACCATATAGACTACTAGGGCAAGATAGCCTATCTGATACCGGTATTATTAGACAATAATGTATGGCTTATCCTTTGTCTTGACATTAGCTGTCTTTAACCTTGTCTAATTTGCTGAATTGTAGGATACAATTTGATGCTGTAGCTTTACTTAAGTTATTGTGTGGCATGGTTCTGGTATCCTATTAGTAATTACATTAAGTGGATAAGATACACTATCAAACCGATTACAGATTATGCCAAAGTGGAAAAATTGTTATGAATCTGGTAGAAAGTACAAAGTTGAATGGGAAAAAGAATTTCCTTGGGTTAAAAAAAATCTTCATACCACTCAAGAAAATGCCTACTGCAAAGTTTGCAAAAAATCTGTGTCTGCTAGAAAAGCTGCTCTCAGCCAACATGCTAATACCAAAGATCACAAGCTGAAGGTATCTGCTCAGTCACATTCAAGAAGAATCGTAACTGTAATTAAGCCCAAAATTCCTGATTCCGTACGTAAAGCAGAATTGGAGCTTGCAGTTTGCATTTGTTGCCATACCAGTTTTCTTGCAGTTGATTACCTTGGTGAGGTAATGAAAAGACATGGAGCTGGGAGTACTATTGGTGCAATTAATTTGCATAGAACTAAATGTTCTCGTCTAATTGATTTTGTTGTAGACCGGCAGCCCAGAAGGTTTATTTACCCCAAAGACGGCGGAAGGTTTGATGCGCCTAAAATGCACGTCTTTACTCACCTTTTAAGAAAATGTTTTACTGGCAAGTCAAAAGTTCGGCTAAGACCCCCCAAATCCACAATTTATGGGGGGTCAAAATGGCCTTTATTTACCCCAAAGACGGCATGGATAAAAATTGCGTAAAATCGTTCTCTGGGGTCCACTGAACAATGAAATGGCGAAGACAGTAACTTTAGGTTCGGCTAACCCCCCGACAGTAACGAATTTAGGGGGGTCAAAATGGCCTTTATTTACCCCAAAGACGGCATGGATAAAAATTGCTCAAAAACGTCCGTTGGAGTCCACTGAACACAAAAATGGCAAAGACAGTAACTTTAGGTTCGGCTAACCCCTTGGCAGTAACGAATTTAGGGGGGAGGCTCAAAAATTGCCTTTATTTACCTGGAAGACGGCATGGATAAAAATTGCTCAAAAAACGTCCGTTGGGGTCCACTGAACGCAAAAATGACGAAGACAGCAACTTTAGGTTCGGCTAACCCCTTGACAGTAACGAATTTAGGGGGGGAGGCACAAAAACTGACCTTTTCACCTGGAATAGGGCAACGGTAAAAATTGTTAAAAAACATTCTTGCAGTTAGTACGCTGAACACATAAATGGTTAAAACAGTTACTTTCGGTTCGGCTATCTCCCTGACAGTAACTAATTTAGAGGAAAGCTCGAAAAAATTGCTCTTATTTATTTGAAAACGGCAGGGGTAAAAACTGCCCAAAAATGTTTCTCGGGAGCCCACTGAAAACAAAAACAATGGCAATAAACTTTGGTATCCTCAAACTAATTTCTTACTCTTATTGCAAAAGTCATTGCACCACTAAGTACGGCTTTACAGTACTGCTTTTGAAAAAAATCATTTTAAGTTGATGGCGTCATCAATCATTACGTAACGTAATGGTCGATTTGAGCAAAAATGACGTCATGTTGCAATAACGTTACGTTTGAGCAGTTATCTCGTTTTCACAAAAAATCGTACAAGTTTAAAGATTGCTCACGAAAGTGTTTTGCAGTAAAGATTACGTCCTTGAGCCGATCAGTGTTTGAGTGGATAGAGCGTCTGTTACTGAAACGGTAAACTTGGGTTCAATTCCCGGTCGGGTCAAACCAAAGATTATAAAAATTGGAACTCACTGCTTCTTTGCTTGACTTTCAGTATTGAAAGGGTAGTGTGAAGCTTTCATCGCGTGTGGTAGACTGGCGGGCAAGTGACAGCTTGACTCGAAGACCAAAAGGTTCCTTTGCTGTTTCCTGGCCAAGGCAATTTGGTGAATAAAATGTAATTGCAATAGCAGTAATTTCAAGACGCACCAGTCCCGTACAGTTAATTGTGCTACGGTAAAATTAAAAAAATAAAATTAAGAAAATTTTCTATGTCTTATATCACATCACCAAAACTGCGTTAAATTTGCATCACAGTCTCGAAGCACCTAATACGAGTATAGTATCTCAAAAAAAATCTACAATCTCAAAAAATGTGATAAATTTACATATTACCAGCATTCAAAATACTCGCTGGCTAGTTTACGATTTCGATTAAACATTGCACAAATCGCTCAGCGCGGATAATTTTAATGATGACAAATCTTAGATTTATCAGCTCAAATAAATTCAAAGATCGTAAATTTGCAGTTCTTTTGGATGAAGCAGAGATACAAGTATTTGAAAACATTTAATTAGTCTATCATTATGAGCACAAACAGCAAGATGCTTGCTTGAGTAGTCAACTCGTAAGTCCAACATGCGTATTCCCAAAATATTAATTAACATAATGGATTACATTACTAACGCAACAGAACCCACTTGTAATCCAAAAACTGAGACCTACTAATAGAAGAGATAGATTGGCACAAAACCGCGGAAAAGTGTCAAATAGTACTGTATCACAGCTTGCAACTATCATGCATATCTATTTGACAAACTCAAGTGTTAGTAAACACGTCCTTGAGGAATTTGCTTTCTGGTCGCGAATCTCTATTCTGAGTATTATTTTACAATGATCTGCGACCTGGAACATGTAAAAGTTGTAAAAAAGGATCAAGTTTTGTTTAAAAGATACAAACGAACATTGAGTTGTGAACACAAAAGAAAAGCTTGTTTAGAGAAAATCCTGTTTCACTTTTTCAAGTCAAGAAAGATGATCGTAATTCTCTAATCCAGTGGGGCTACTCAAGTTTTGCTGGAACTACGTCTGTAACCGGTTGTTTAAATGGAGCTACAAATTCCTGCGAATTGGCTACATGGCACCATATCGTATCTTGTTGATAGCTCCACAATTTTTTTTTTTTAAATTGGCCCATGTCACAAAATAGGTTACTGACCTCTGCTATAAAACATTTCTATCACATCGGGGTCATGGTGTGAGACAAGACAAGACAAACGTTATACAATAAGTTTGAACGAGCTTATGTAATAGATTATGCGGGGTCTTTGAAAATGTGACAAAACCATTATAGAGATAGAAATGAGTTCAGAATTTGGAGCTAAAGTTGGCAAAGTCGTCAATTGGGCCTAGTTTTGTGGACACTGGCAACGTGAGCAAAAGACAATCTAGTAGACTTAATTTCCAAAGAGCAACTACCGGACGTAGTATTCCTTGCCAAAAAGCAATGATTGAATAATGGAATGTGGGTAAGGAAAGGGAGAGAACAAAATTTCAAACCATTTCCAAATGAATGCTCTATTCTACAAAAAAAAAAAAAAAAAGCTAAAAGCAGTGAGGTTGTTTTGGTTCAACAGAAGGTGCATCGCTGCAGTAGCAAGACCAAACATACTGATCCATCAGCCCAAATATAAAAATCAATCAAACGAAGATGTTAGAAGAGTAAGGCACCAAAACAATTTTTGGAAGATTCTTGTCTTAAGATACCAGAAAAGCCAAATGTAACCTATGTCCTATATGCCCTTTTATCAAGCATTTGTCAATGCAAAAACATAAGCTTAATCTTCAAATGTTGAATTATACAGTAGCCTATAATTATGGTATATTCCAAACCTGTTCGTACTTATGGAAAAACGCCTTATATTGCCTTCCAAGAACCTGATGAACTGTTGGTCCCGGTCTACGCTGGGTGTAAAATTGTCAGCAAATAAGCGCATTTTAGTTTATTTCATACAGAAAACAGTAGGTTAAAATTAAATAAGAACACACTCTTGCGCACACGATTTTACGCCTAATGTACTAGGATGGGCCAAAATTGCACGACTAATTTTTACATAGAGGCCTACCATATACTGAAAATTAAGTTGCTGTCGTTATTAACGTCATCATTTAATGTGGTAATTTCGTTGATCTGTTTGATCGAGACCACCTCATTGTCTTTGGTGTCTTCATAACACCAAAAATAAACGCTATTAGTCCTTAATAGTGTCTATTGAGAAGTTCAAACTAAAAATAATCAAGAATTTTTAAAATATTGCCAGTGTAGAACGTGGTTTTAAACGAAATCCGTGTTATCAATGCTAGAATAATGTGATCGTGCTGCAACTTGAATTCAACAAGTGTTAGTTTTTTGTGCAGTAAATCATACGAATAATGGTCTCAAAGTTTTAGAATAATTTCAATGCGCGCGATTACAGAAATCCCGTCAATCATGTTCATTAGCTACGTTTTTGCATCTGCCTCCAGTTTAAATGCTATCATGCGCCTTTTTATGATGAAAGAGGACTGCAAGCAAAATCAATGGGGTATCTAAAGTTAAGACAATCGTATTAGATTAGATTTGGCGTAATTGACTCCATCCTTCTTGAGCCAGCCGTTCCAGAGATATTTTACTTCAAACGCTACGTAGGAACCTTCCTAATTAAAATTTCATTGGTAACCCTGACGTTTCAATGCAGTAGCCTAGCCCATAGAGGCCTATATTAACCTCTATATAGGTTAAAAGGCTTTTGTGGTTTAGTCTAACTGTGGCGTTGCCTTAGGATAGAACTAAAATGGCGTCGGAGAGGTTATCATTGTCAGCTAGGACTGCCAATAAAAATAATGTCCAGAGATGCCCTAGGTCATGTTCAAAGTAAAATATCTTTGTCTCGGCTGGGTGAAGGAGGATAGAGTCAACACCCATCTAATCAAATACGTTTGCTCTAAGTTTATCTAGCTCCAGTGAATTTACTTCAGTTCTCTTTTAAAAATGCCATGGGTTTTATGATGTGACATTTCGAAATAATGCTTTCATTCCAAGTAAGCTTTATGCGTTTACCTGTTCCGAAATTATTTGCAAGCAGAAAAAATTTTATTAAAATTTTTGCAACGGTGCACTCATTACGATAAACTCTAAAATTAATGAAGTTGATAAAAGTCGCAGAATTCGCATTAGCAAAAGACTCATAGAACGTAGAACTCAAAGCAATTAACGAAAGACTTAATAACGGAAAGAAAGAGCATTTTGAATGCTGGTAATACGCAGACTTATTAATTTATCACAGTGTTTAAGAATTTAGATCTTTTTTGAAATGCTCTGGATTGTTTTGAGTCTGTGCTATACTTCAAAGCAGTTTTTGTGGTGTGATATGGCCCATAAAAATTTACTGAATAATTTTCTATTTATTACTTTCAATAACGAAGCCTATATACTTCGTTATTTGAAGTAATATATAGAAAATTATTTCGTAATTTTTTGTAATTTTTTTAGTAAACTTTTACTGTGATTTAATAGTTGTATTTTGCTCTAATTTTACTTGGTACACCATTGAGCGCTGTTTCAGAAGATTGACTATCAACAATTTTTTATCATATGACTGATTTAAAAGACAAGCTGACACGCAAAATCTAGATCGCTTGTAAAAACAACGTCACTGCAACATGACGTCATTTTTGCTCAAATCGACCATTACGTTACTTAATGATTGATGACGCCATCAACTTAAAATGATTTTTTTCAAAAGCAGTACTGTAAAGCCGTACTTAGTGGTGCAATGACTTTTGCAATAAGAGTAAGAAATTAGTTTGAGGATACCAAAGTTTATTGCCATTGTTTTTGTTTTCAGTGGGCTCCCGAGAAACATTTTTGGGCAGTTTTTACCCCTGCCGTTTTCAAATAAATAAGAGCAATTTTTTCGAGCTTTCCTCTAAATTAGTTACTGTCAGGGAGATAGCCGAACCGAAAGTAACTGTTTTAACCATTTATGTGTTCAGCGTACTAACTGCAAGAATGTTTTTTAACAATTTTTACCGTTGCCCTATTCCAGGTGAAAAGGTCAGTTTTTGTGCCTCCCCCCCTAAATTCGTTACTGTCAAGGGGTTAGCCGAACCTAAAGTTGCTGTCTTCGTCATTTTTGCGTTCAGTGGACCCCAACGGACGTTTTTTGAGCAATTTTTATCCATGCCGTCTTCCAGGTAAATAAAGGCAATTTTTGAGCCTCCCCCCTAAATTCGTTACTGCCAAGGGGTTAGCCGAACCTAAAGTTACTGTCTTTGCCATTTTTGTGTTCAGTGGACTCCAACGGACGTTTTTGAGCAATTTTTATCCATGCCGTCTTTGGGGTAAATAAAGGCCATTTTGACCCCCCTAAATTCGTTACTGTCGGGGAGTTAGCCGAACCTAAAGTTACTGTCTTCGCCATTTCATTGTTCAGTGGACCCCAGAGAACGATTTTACGCAATTTTTATCCATGCCGTCTTTGGGGTAAATAAAGGCCATTTTGACCCCCCATAAATTGTGGATTTGGGGGGTCTTAGCCGAACTTTTGACTTGCCAGTAAAACATTTTCTTAAAAGGTGAGTAAAGACGTGCATTTTAGGCGCATCAAACCTTCCGCCGTCTTTGGGGTAAATAAACCTTCTGGGCTGCCGGTCTATTGTTGCTCCTTGCTTAAAAGATGAGCTGAAAAATGATTTGCAAGGAAAGAAATACTCGATTCTTCTAGATGAGTCCACTGACCGATCAACGACCAAACACCTGAGTATATGCATTCGATATTTTAGTGAGAAGAAAAATGGTATTGAGTCAGTGCTTCTCAGCCTTGTGTCAGTTGTCAGTACAACAGGTGAATCTTTGTTTGGTGCACTGAAAAACTGTTTAGCTGAATTTAATTTGACCTTGTCTGACTGCATAGGATTTTGTAGTGATGGTGCCTCAAACATGGTGGGAGTGCATAATTCTGTTTGGTCACGAGTGAAATTAGAAGCACCACATTGTGTTTTGTTCAAGTGCATTTGTCACAGCTTGGCACTGTGCGTGGAAAAAGCCTTTGAAGGCATGCCTTCAAATGTAGGATATTTACTTGGTGAAATTCCATCCTGGTTTAGTCGAAGCTCATTACGAAGAGAAGAATATAAAGAAGTGTTTAACAAGATGGCAAGTGAAGAAGATAATGATGTGAACAGTTCTTCCTGCAAACTGCCTTTCTTAACTCTATGCCCAACCAGATGGTTAGTGAGAGGAGAAGTTTTGCAAAGAATTTTGCAGAATTGAAATGATTTTAAGGTCTATTTTACTTCAGCAACATTTGATCAGGGCTGTCGCTACAAAGCTAGAACTTTGACTGATATGCTACTTGACGACATTAATTATTTGTACATTTGCTTCCTTACACCTATTGTAAATGAAGTTGACAAAATCAACAAATTTTTTCAAGCAACCAATGCTGATCCTGAAGCAATGACACAACAACTTCATCTGCACTACCTTGCCCTTAAACGGAGAGTGGTGGACACCAACGGAAATCAATTAGTAATCAGCAGAGTTGAGTTCGGATCCAAGTTTCAAAGCGAATCATTACGTTGCTGTCGTGAGCATGTGTCAAATCCAAACTTTGCAGTTCAATTACTCAATGCCAAAGAGGTGCAAAACCTTAATGCTTGAGCTTCTTAATCAAATTGAAAAGCGACTGCCGGCAAACAAAGAAGTATTTTCAAGTCTTAGTTTTCTGAAACCCGACAGAGTACTATCTCACGTCAACAGAGCAACGTTTTCCCAATTACCGTACCAAGGGTTATTGCATGAGAAAAATGTTGATGAAATTGAAGAGCAATACAGAAAGGTTCTTCTGCAACCTTGGACTGATGAAGAAGTCTTTCACCCTAAAGTACCAGAAGATCCGATTAAATTTTGGGCTGCAGTACAATGCTTTCAAGATGGCACTGGCTCAAATCCATTTAAACTGCTCGCTACTTATGCATTAGCATGTTTAAGCACACCAGTTTCCAATGCTCTTGTTGAGCGCATGTTTTCACATGTCAATGCAATTAAAACTGACAAGCGCAACAGAATGGGGCTTAAAATGATTGAATCGATTACTAGAATCAGAACAACTGTAACGTCTTAAAGCAAATGTTGCAAAGATTTCGTTGTGATAAAAGAAATGTTGCAGCGATTTAATTCAGATATGTACCATCGAAACGCAACAGATGAGAACTCTGACCCAGCTGATTCGGAACCAATCTATGTGGAATAAGCCTATAATTTTTTGGAAAGTTGTGAATATATGTTAAAGCTTGCAATGTTTGGTACAGTATCATTGAAACATAGTTGAACATAATCGAATATAATAGGCTTAGGGGTGTCCTGTTCTACACCAGACTTCACTTTGAAATAACATAATATTTCCTAGTTTCCAAATAATTGAATACCCTTCCAATAAATGTACTGCTCAAACCTCACATGGAGAAGGACCATCCAGGTATTTTGTATTTCAACTACTACATCGTACCAATAGTTAAAATACTAGTATTGAACTAATTGGAAACTGGGAAAAATTATGTAGTGATGCATGATCAAATATTTTTGCTGTTGAAACTTAGCTGTGAGTGATTTAGTTTTTGTGGCCATTGTTTAATTTTCAAGTATTGAAATAATATTGCGCTCTTCAAGTTTTGATCAGTGTTTTCTATGACGAAATTTGCAACTAGTGTTAGTGATTGTCGAAGTGTTATTATTATGGATTGTGATTTTGTTGATTTTTATTGTCTTCAAAAGGCAATAAACAGTGTTTGTAGTGAGTACTAGCATAGCAAATGCTAATTTCCCCTTTGTATTAATATGTTGAATTGCATTTTTTAAGATTTGTTGAATTATAGCTGATAGGTTTGCTGTGCTTGTTGGATCATGCTTGTTACCGGTACTGTTTAATTGTTTAACAGCTGCCTTACTTTTAGTGCAACAATTTTAATTTTGGCTAATGTTTTTTTGCGATTTTCGATTGCTTTCTGTACCAACATTGGATGATGTTGTCACTTTTATGTACCAGAATTACATACATCAAAAAAACCAGTTCATGCTCGATTGTGCAGTTTAAAACTAAGCACTGGTACTGATTATGATTAAAATGCCATAATCATTACTCTAAAGTAGTGAACGTGTGTAAAACAAGTGATTAATTGTGTTACTTGTTTCAGATCTATTTTTGGTATATATTTGGTATATTTTTTTTTTATAGCATTTGGTATATATTTGGTATATTTTTTAGGTAGTATTTGGTATATATTGCTCTTCAGAATCTGGCAACTCTGAATTGAAATTGATAAAGACTCCTTAATAAACAATCCTACTCCTCCCCATCTTGTAGTTGTGCCTTTGTGGTAAAAATGGTACCCCTTTAACTTTGCATTGTATACCTGTAACAATTCAAGTTTGGTTTCACTTATAGCAATGATATCAGGTAAGATATCATAATTTGTTAAAAGTTCATTCAATTTATCAAAATTTGCATTCAAGCTTCTTATATTCACGCAAAGCAAAGAAAATTTACACTTTTTGTTAATAATATTGGCTTCAGCCTGTGAGCAGTATTTTGAGTCAACCAAACCAGAATTTAAATCATTTAGTAAGCTTTTAATTTTATCTTGTTGTCTGCCTGTAAGCATTTGGCTGGGAAAAACGAATTATTTGTGTGATTAATATCAAAGTTTAGTTTGTCATCATTTCTCATTTCATTTAACAATTGCTTATCATCTAGGGCTTGAAAAGGAAACAATTCACTGTAACAATTTTGGCAGAGGTATGGTTCAGTAGAAGAACAAAGAGTGTGAAAATTGAACACCTGCGGTGGTTCGGTGGTTCGGTGGTAAACACCTGCGGTGGTTCGGTACTCATATAAGATACTCAGGTCAAGACTAAGCTCCGGGTTCGATTCTCAGGTTAGTTATTCACTTCTTTAACCAGTTAAATAATACTTTAGACTTGAACCAGTTCCCAGGCAAATCACCTGCGGTGGTTTGATTCTCAGGCAAGACACTTTTCAGGTTTTACACTTGAACCATAGCCAGGCAAACCACCTGCGGTGGTTCGGTACTCAGATCAAGACCAAGTTTCGATTCTTACAACTAGCTAGGGTTAGGACTACACCTAAGGTTAGAACTAGAATAAACTTAGGGTTACTACAATGCCGCATTTAGACAAAGCTGCGTTTAGATAAAACCGCGCTTGGGGGACGCCGCACTTGGAGGACGCCGCCACGCTGCAAACCCCATAGTTTTCGGCTTGCACATATAACTCACGCACAATAAAACAGCTTTTTTTGAAAAAGATCCTGTTGCAGTCTGGCTGCTGCGCTCTTCCATCCTCTGTTACTGGCTGTTGTATCAAACACTAAAGATTTGATTGCACTCTTCACGTTCGCTTCAGCTAGTGATTTTCCGGTGACTCTGTTGAGCGTTTGTACATCTAGTAACTTCCCGCTCACATTATGGGGGGCACCAGAAATAACAACTAACAACGCTTCGTATTTCGAGCCAAGTCGATTTGCAGTCAGCTTTCTGTCCCAATGCAAAGCAGCAAATCGAGGAGGATTTATTCGAACTTAATAAATAAATCACAGGGCATTAATTTTCTGATTATGCTTGTAGTTGATTTAAATTTACGTAAAATTATACCTTTGTAATTTGGTTTTAAAGCTATTTTTTTGTTTCTTTGAAATAATCAGAAGTACAGTGCTTCACCCTGCTGCAATGCATATAAGCAAGTTTAAGTTGCAATAAACACAATATTTACGTATACACCTTTTTCAGAATATTTAATGAAATCTTATGCCTGCTTGCTATTTGTTGCCGTCGAGTTGTGTAACAGGATAAAGAAAAGTCATAAACTTTTCCGTTGCATGCTTTTATGACGGTTGCATGAAACATTGTAACTGAGTTTTTGCTGAGCTTTATTTTGATTGACAACGTAGAGTTGTGAGAGGCTATAGACTTGACGACCGCGCATATTTAACTGGAACTGAACTCGAGGTCATTTTGCTGCCTCTCACCGGAAAAACATACCGCTTTATTTTGTGTCAGAAAATTGATGTACTGAAGTATCGTCTTTTCAAACAAAAAAAAAAAAAAAAAATGAAGCCGGTCAGCTACGCTTGCAATCTCTGGATTTGAACCAAATCTTTAGGAGCTTGTAAAAGAAAAGTTTTTTCAGGCTGAATAGGTTCAATGGACAACTCAAGATTTTTTGATGTTGACTCTGGTGAAGTGTCGGAAGACGCTGATTCTTCAGATGATAACGAAGTCATTGAAGCAGCTGAAAAGAAAATTTCCAATGTTAATGACAGGACTATAGTGAGACTTTAGACCAAAGGCAAAACTCAAGTTTAGTTTGAGATGAGCATTATTAATTCAATATTACGCTGCGTGGTGTTGTAACCCAGTAAAATCTGGTAAAAATAATGGCAGGAATGCAATGGACTTTGGTTAAGATTCAGAATGCGCAAAACTACTTTATTAGTGAGCATTATTTTCTTTCCGAACGCAAATTTGTATTAAATAAGATACGAGATACAAGGCTTCAAACTAACAACCAAAATCAATGAATATGTTTTTAAACCGGAATTAAGTACGGTAATAAATTAGCACAAATAATTTTGCGGGAGAATGTGACTGACATCAATGAACGAATAAAAAAAAACAAAAACATCGTTACGTAAGTATTACCAACGTAGAGTATTAGTTACCATACCGGTAGAATTGAATTAGAGGCTTACGCCCTAATCTTACTTTCAGCTGTTTCTTTTGTGATCACAGTTAATTCTGTTAGTAGTGGTTGCTGTCGTTCGAACTTCTTTGCAAATTTATCTTTAAAGATCTTGTCTTTGCCTGACATTACTGCTTCCCGCATGCCTTGTTGGCCGGCATAAAAAGCAATGTCTTCTTCCTTATCTTGGGCGAAAAATTGGACTACATTTTAGTGAAGACCTTTTTTTGCTCTTCACCTAATTTTAGGCGAAAAATTGGACTAAATTTGAGCGAAGACCTTTTTTTTTGCTCTTCACCTAATTTTGGGCAAAAAATTGGACTAAATTTGAATGGAACAATTTCTGATTCAGATCTTTGTTCTTCTCAAATTTTATGAAGTTCCTGGCCCCCCCCCCCCCCCCCCCCCCCTTTTCAAAATCCTGCTTACGCTACTGGTTGTTTACGTGTTAGCGATTAACGCTACGTGTAAGCGATTAATGCTAAAAAGAAACTGAAACTGAAGAAACAATAGCCTTTTTTGTCACATTTTTGTCATTGGTGAAATTTCAATTGGGGGGAGGCCCGCTAGGCTAAGCCTATGCTCCAATCGCGAAAAACAAAAAGGGTATTTGCAAATTTTCCGCGAGGTTTCTGGCGTTTTCCAACAAAATTTCAACTGTTCAAAAAATAGTGCTGTCCTCGAGTTGAGGACAAGGAAATTTTCGAGAACCTAAGGCTTCGAGGCCAAGGCCAAGGACTTGAGGCTTCGAGACCAAGGACTTCAAAATATGTCCTCGAGGCCAAGGACGTCCTCGAGGACTCCATCTCTGTTAATTACAAAGCCAATCATGCTTAGTTGCTATTTTGGCAAATATTAATGCTATTGTTAGTGTCGTTACGTTGATTGATGTGCCACAGTTGCTAAATAATTGAGCCAAGTAACATAAACATCACGTTACTTGACTTAAAACGCGTATAAATACCAATTCAAACTATTGTTACCTGTTGCGCCATCTAGCGGTTGCTTACAATTACTTCTTAAATGTTAAAAATAAAAAATCACTTTGCGCGACCTATAAACGTCGATGAATCCGATTGAAAATTGGTATGTGATGGTTTTAGAGCTAACGCAACGGGAAAATTTGCGGACCTGCTCACATTTCAAAACTTCTCTTTTTTTGGACAGGTCTATAGCGCACACGTTTTGGCAGCCAAAGATATTTCGGCTGGCAAAAATGTATCGTAAAGTATTTATGTATAAACTAACTTGAGATCTCAGCAGACTGAAGGAGGAAAGCATTGAAGACATTTGGCGCAGGGTTCCCCTTCAATATTTTATTTTACACTCGTTTTTAAGAGTTATTTGGTTGTATTTTTATTTCACACTCGTTTTTTAATAATTCTCCAAGCATAGTTTTTTATCTGATACCGTAGCTTAGTATTTAAGATTTCTAGCGTCGGTTTTCTACGCAAAAATTGTTCTGCAAGTAGCTTTGTCCCCAGACCGCTTGCCAGTGATTTGAGAGTTACTCTTTCTAATCTCAAAGCAATTTTTTACAATAATCGCTTGCGTATTTTTAGAACACGTTGTCGTTATTTACCCTTATTAAAAGATACGTTGACATTTGTCAATATCGAATTTTTTTGTTTGATTCCACTCGCCCCCCTATAAGGCACGTCGATTTCTCGAAATTTTTCGGGTGGTCTAACTTAGTAACTAAAATTTTTTTGGCAAAATCTTGGGAATTTTGTTGCATTGTTTGTCCATCGCAGTAGCACATTTGATGTAGTTTTTTTTTTGGGAGGGGGGTGTTAAGCTGTTTAGGAAATGAGCCTACGGTATTTTGGAAAAAAAATCATTGCGGCCAAAAGTGGGATGGTGGGGATAAAAGAGTATCTTAAGATATATAACCACGTAAAATATTTTTTTCGCTATCTTTTGATTACGCTATCTTTTGATTGCGACCGCCAAACTTTGGGACAGTTTTCGGGTCCTAAATCCTAATGCCACGACTTTTAACTTTGAAAATGGTTCCGCCAAGCTTGTCCATACTACTTTAAGGGATGACACCCATAGGCGTAGCCAAAGGGGGAGGGGCAGGCCCCTTTTCAAAATTAAAATGTTCTCAATGATACAAATATTAAAACAAAGCCTATTGTTTCGTCAATTTCAGTTTTTTTTTGCATTTCTGCGTACAACAATGCACGCGTTCAATAGTAATTTACAGAGGTGGAGTCGAGGACACAAGGCTCGAGGCCAAGGCCAAGGACACAAAAAAAATCCAAGGCCAAGGCCAAGGACAGCCTTTTCGAGGACAGAACCTCTCGAGGCCAAGGACAGAAACGCTCGAGGCCAAGGCCAAGAACCAAGGACACAGGCGCAAGTGTTCTCCGAAAAAAAGTCTTCAAAAAATTTTTTTCAGGCGATCTCCAATTCATTGGCGTACCCAGAATTTTTGATTGGGGGAGGCTTAAACCACAAATCACATGCAATGACGTCATCAAAATTTTTCCAAAGAGGAAGTTTTTGTTTGACAAAGATATCGTAGGATGGAAGATCTGAAATCGTTGCCTGTTGGCACGTAACCCGGACTTTGCAAAGGGAGAGGCTTAAACTAATAGCTCAAAAACGCAAATATTTAACTTTGGAAGCGTGTTGAGAAAGCTGGTGTAACTCAAAGGTATCACAGACGGGGGTCTGGGGGTGTGGGCCCCCATCCACCGGAGGCTTTGAGGGTCTGGGGGCGAAGCCCCCGAGCCGTTGGGCGATTTTTTGTAGTTTTTTGGAAAAAAAGCTATTTTAATGCCATTGAATCACCTATCGCAAGTGTTCAGAGCCATGTAAAAGCACTAAATTTTTCCCATTTGAAAGCCAATTGAAAAAAGCAAATTGTTTAATACTCCTTCTACTTGCAATTTAAGTCCAAAACACGTTTAACATCTTGCATTTTGGAGTTAAATTTAATAGTAAGTGATTTGGTCCAGGTAGGGGAAAGCAAGGTGCATTGTCTCTTGCAGCATTTTAGCAGTA
The DNA here is from genome assembly GCA_963965965.1 of Trididemnum nubilum. Lineage (NCBI taxonomy): Eukaryota > Metazoa > Chordata > Ascidiacea > Aplousobranchia > Didemnidae > Trididemnum > Trididemnum nubilum. The sequence goes on along the minus strand of CAWYPQ010000562.1, from coordinate 17,422 downwards.
AATAATAATCCCTGGAAGATTTTCCTTAGAGATCTAGTTTTGTCATGAAAATAACCAGTTAAAGCAGTACATGTTCGGCCAGCCCCCTCAATTGAAGTTCAATGATTCGTTCAATCAGCATTTTCCATGACTAATTTTTTAAAAAGTATTTTGTGCCTAAAAAGCGCAGGTTGGAGGTGAATTACTAAATTGTTTTTGAAAATTGGTACGATAGATGGTTACGTCTACTAACCATGTTATTGCCGGCAGGATTTACTTCGCGCTAGGCCCATGGCACTTTGGAGATTTTCGCAACATCTTTCTGCCAAATATAGGTGAAGGCCATAAAAAGTCTTGACCCTAGCTGGTACTCAGGCGCGTAGCCAGAAATTCACAATGGGGGGGCTGTTTTGGGGGTCTGGGGGCGGAGCCTGAGCCTCCAGCGCTCGAAAATTTTGCATTTTTTCGCAAAATGAACTTAATTTTAGAGCTATTTTAATAAAAAATATTGCTTTTAAAACGTGCGTAGAAATTGGCAGCGCAACATAATTCAACTGGTTGCATTAATGGGCTATATGGGGAGTGGCTACTGGCTAATGAAAACATTGCAGTTCTCTTGTTTACTAGCTGGTAAATCATAAATTCCTATTATTCAATAAAACTCACTCGGTGTAATCTATTTCATCTATATTTTATAAAAAAAATAATTGGGAGAAGGGCTAATGGAAAGATATTTGAGAGAAGTGACTGTGGTAATTAACTAACACTGAATAGCCCCCCCTCCTCTTATTCTTGAGTTTATAATATATTTGTTGATAAAACCTATGTTGGGCGTTTTTACATCAGCGATCAAATTTGATTGCTTATTTTCGGGGATTTTTCAAAGTTTTCATTGATTTGTGACTTTAATTTTTGACAATTAGCCCCCTCCCTGAATATATGTTTCCAATGATACTTTAAATCACTTTTTAGTCAATTCCAGCGCAAAAAACAGTCTCAAAAAAGCTAAAAACGTGAAATTTTTCTTATTCTGCGTTTTGGTTGACAGGCCAATGGAGGGGGTTATAGCCCCCGCCTCCCTCATGGCTACGCTACTGCTGGTACTGCGTCATATTATGGTAAATCTGGCCCTGATTAATGCATTACGTTCACAAAAAGGCTAGATGTGGGCCTGAGATAGCAACTTTTAAGACAAAAACTCTCCATTTTTTTCGGGTTATACGTTTAAATTGGCAGGCAAAAATAGAATTGAGGGGTACCTGGCGCCCCTGGCCTTCAATATTGTTGCTATAGTTATACTGTTGTAAACGAAAAATGCTAAAAAGAAACTGAAACTGAAGGAACTATAGGATTTTTTGTCACATTTTTATCATTGGTGAAATTTTAATTGGGAAGGGGGCGGACCCCCTGCCATTCTCCCCTTGGCTACGTTTACGCTCCACGTGAGGAAAACAAAAAAAGTGCTCGCAAATTTTCCGCGAGGTTTCTGGCGCTTTCCAACGAAATTTCAACTGTTTAAAAAATAGTGCTGTCCTCGAGCCGAGGACAGGGCAATTTTCGAGGACTTGAGGCTTCGAGGCCAAGGCCAAGGACTTGACCTTCGAGGCCAAGGCCAAGGGCAAGGACTTCAAAATGTGTCCTCGAGGACGTCCTCGAGGCCAAGGACGTCCTCGAGGACTCCACCTCTGGTAATTTACAATAAAAATTGCAGCGAAAATTCCCCAAAGTGCCAGAAACTCCGCGCAATGTAAATCCGGCCTGGGCAAAACATGATTAGCTGTCTAGGTTTCAACTAATAACTATCTATTGTACCAATTAACTTTCAATAACAATTCCCCTCCACCTCGCCAATCTTTACGCGAAAAAAAAAATGCTCACTGAAACAATTATTATAGTTAAGATGCCTGGGTCCCTACGTCGTTACAGGTACTGCTACAACTGCTTACTTTTATGACGAAACAAAAATCTCTAAAGACAAGTCTTCGAGTGGATTATTATCTACAGCTAAAATATTGCTGGAGGCAATGTACCTTATTTCCGCCAACCTGGGCCAAATCACGTACAAAATTTAACCCCAAAATGTAAGATTTTAAACGTGTTTTGGACTTAAATTGTGAGTAAACGAAAAATCGAACACCTAAATTTTTCAATTGGCTTTCTAAATGTTAAAAATCTAGTTCTTTCAAATTACTCTATAAAACTCGCAAAAGATGATCCAGTGGCATTAAAATAGCTATTTCAAAAAATTTTAAAAAATTGTCAAGCGGCTGGGGGCTCGTCCCCACACTCTCGTCTGTGATAAGTTAGAGTTACGCTAGTTTGCTCACCGTGTCTCTCCCAATTCAGACGTTTTTACTTTTTAACAAGTCAAGTCAAGTTCATTTTACCAAAAGCTAAAAGTACGCTGGAAGGAATCAGTGAAAAGGCCATGCGGTCATCTAAGTCAAACTGTACTAACAGCAATTCCTAACAGTAACAGATGTAAACTTAGGCAGGCAATAAATAACAAAAAAAATAACACAAAGTAGGGTAAGCACTTGAACAGCACAATCTACCCACCCACAGGCAGTGATGGGCACAGGGGCGCTACTACCGCTGCTACTTTTTCGGTAGCGGCATCGCCGCTGCTTTTTTTCGTCACTAGCACCAGCGGCTAAGCCGCTGTTTTTTTAGCCGAAAAAGCAGCAGCGTTTCAGCGCCCTATTTAAAGCAAATATTCCGCCGCTGTCGCTAGTGCTAATAAACTCCTTTTAAGACTTTTTCGATTCACATTTTCAGACGTTACCGATTGAAGTCTTTACTCTTCGCTTGTTTTTACCCAGCTCTTTTAACCATATGCACTTTATTTTAGTTTAGTTGAACATACAAGGTTACCTTTGTGACGTTTTGTCGTTGCATGTACAGTATATGTGTAGTCGAGTTTTATCGTACGTGGTCTTATTTTTTCTGACCCAAAATTGAAGAAACAATGTGGTCTAGTAGCGGGCCAATTTGAACTGATAAAACCGATTTCAATAAAGCCGATTTCGAGCAGTATCTCTTTAACAAAACTGCGACAATTACAGTTCGATAAACTGCCAAAAACTTGCTAATCGCAAAAACGGTTTTTTTCGATATTTCCCCAAAATGCTAGCATTTAGTAAGACAAATAAAGATAATTTGTTAGCTATCTGGTCACAGAACTCAGTATAGTTCGTGCACTGCAAGAAGAACAGTGTAGTAGCCGGCCGGGCACCAGAGTATGTGTTTCGGCGGGCACAAAAACCTTTGGGGGGACTCTTATGCAGCCGAGACCAGACGCATTCGGAATTCAGCGGCAATCTGATGAACATTTTGCTCTAAATCTTATGTTATCCTCCTTTGGTATAGATTTTTCCCTCAAATTTGGAGGGGAAGACCAAAAAAAATTTTCGTCGTAAAATCTTAGGCTACTTGATCACGTCCACTCGATCTGTGTTTGATGTTTCATAGAAAAGCGTTTGTGGTGACCTGTTTTTAGGCAAAAGTTTGGTGGTCCTCTTGTGCTAGTGCAAAAGTTTACTCTCGCTTGGGTTGCACAAGCAGTGATTTGGTGAACATGGCCCGAAATGCCCCCCCCCGTGCATAGGCGTAACCAGGATTTTTAATTGGGGGGGGGGGGCAAACCAAAAATCGCATGCAATAACGTCATCAAAATTTTTCAAGAGAAACTTTTGTGGGACAAAGATATCGTAGAATGGAAGATCAGAAGCTGAGGCCTGGTCTGCACTTAACCAAGAGTTTTCTAGGTGGAGAGGGCTTAAACCAAAAGTTGAAAATGAAAATATCTAAATTGGGAGAGGTGTGTAAGTAAATTAGTGTAACTCAAACGTATCACAGACGGATGTCTGGGTCGAATTACCAGCAGCTGAGCAATTTTTTGTAATTTTTTAGAAAAAAAAAGCTATTTTAACGCCACTGAATCATATTTTAAATGTATTCAGAAACATTTGAAAGAACTGAATTTTTAACATTTGAAAGCCAATTGAAAAAAATTATCGTGTTTCAATCCTCCTTTTACTTAAAATTTAGTCCATAATACATTTATAATTTTGCACTTTGTGGTTAAGTTTTGCAAGTATTTTAGTAGTAAATAATAACCACTTGAAGATTTTTCTCAAAGATTTTTGTTTTGACATGATAATAATCAGTTTTAGAAGAACACGTACGGTCAAGGGGCCCAAGGCCCCCTCAATTCAATTTTAGTAGTTTGTTCAAAGGGCATTTCTCCTAGCTAATTTTTTTTTCAGAAGTATTTTTTCGTGTAAAAACTGGCGAGTATAAGGTGAATTGTTATGGAAAACCGTACAATAGATGGTAACGCCTACTTATATTATTATTGTCCGGGCCGGATTTACATTGTTCGGGGCCCCTGGCACTCTGGAGATATTAGCAACATCTTTTTGCCAAACATAAGTGTACACCAAAAATAAAGTCTTACCATCTGAGCGCAGGGTCCCTGGCAGGGTGTAATATGATAAATCCCGCCCTGGTTATTGCATTACGATTTAAAAAAGGTTAGGTAAAAGCCCGAGGCAGCAACTTTTAAGATAAAAACCCTTAATTTCAGCCGGGTGATACATTTTAATTGGTTGGCAAAAATTGAATTGATGGGACTCGGGCCCCCTGGTCGTCAATAGCCTATTATTACAGTTGTACGCAAAAAAAGCTAAAAAAAACTAAAACCGACAAAACAATGGACTTTTTTGTCATACTTCTAGCATTGGTCGCATTTCAATTGGGGGGGAGGGCTGGGCCCCCCCTCTGACTACGCCTATGACGCGTGATGCCGGGCCTGAGTAGTCACATCAATATGCAGTGAAATAAATTTTGCTCCAACAGTGAACAGTAAAACTGAGCATTAAATTTATAGTGCGCTGAGAAGTGAACTAACCAATTGAAGTATAACCAACCAGGTAATAAATAAACTTCAAAAATCATTTAGTAATGGAGTTATACTCGTAGAAAAAATACTAAGTGTAACGTGAGTCGCATTAAGCATCATTTACTTAACAAGTGTCTACTCTCTACTCTGCAAGTATAGATACTAATGACGCGTATAGCAACTATAGCATGTTGATAGAGCTTTAGAATACGTCATTATTACGAATCTCCTTCGACTTCGTCAATAACAGTTCTTAAACGCTCGATCTACTTTTGTGTGTCAAAGTTGACGAAATCATTGCAGGGACGTGAATCATCTACAGTTTCTAGAAAACTCCAAGAAATGTTTTGTAACTCGGTCGATTGATAAATTTTCCTGTCGGATCTCTACACGAGGAATCATTTTAGTGGTTGAGGGCCGAGCGTATAATAAACAAATCGACTACTTCAGAGCTATAAGAGCTAAGGCAACAAATCTACAAAAGCTGAATACTGTATGTCATCGTGCTTTAATGGCAAAACCTTAACTTATTTGAATCGATAGTGATTTAAACTATTTCTTATTGCCTTTCGTTTGTGTAGAAAATGCGACAAGCAATTTAACTTCCTAAGTGCAACTTTCAAGGGTAACTTCTTAAATAATTTCCGAAGCGATGGTTTGACCAACCAGCATTTTGAAATGCTTGTTTTTTTGAAAGGAGCTTGCCAACTACAGTACTAATTAAATGGTGGTTAGCTTACTTGTCTACCATTTAATCCTGCTAAAGCCCATTGTAACCTGTACCGATATTTTAAAAGCTTAAATAATTAACTTTCGTAAATATAGCTGAAATTTTACCATTTGATACCGTATTTGAATGCCATTGTTCTTTTTACTATTAATTTTTTTAAAAGTAGCGGCAGGGACAAGCGGCAGCGGCCGCTGTTTTGCATGCAAGTAGCGGCAGCGGCGCTACTTTTTTATTTGAGTAGCGATAAGCGCTGCTTTTCAAGTAGCGGGTACCCAGCTCTGCCCACCAGCACATCCAACGCCACAAGCCAAACAACAATACATACTAAATTTCGGTTAAAGTCACCCATTTGACCCTAATTACACCAACCTCAATCAAAAACAGCCCAGCCAGAGGAGGGTCTACGACGTCAGATGTTTCTGTTGGCGGGAAAAAATTCACACCCAAGCGTCCATACAACTACTTCAAGCGATGTTATTAACTGAACAACGTTTACATAGAAAAATACTTACATTAAAAAAAAGGGCACAGGCAAGCTACAAGTCGGTCCTACCAAGGAATTACCGACAACTTAGCGTCAAACACTGTTGATTTTAAGGTCAAGCCCAAGGATCGGCTGCACCCATTCCTTAAAAGCTCGTCTTGAAACCAATTAACGTAAACTATAGTAGCATAAACAATTATTATAGCAGGAAACAAACACAACCAACCAAAAGCCCGACCCGAAGGCAAATAAAAGCAACTTGAAGAAATAATATTTGCATACCTTAGCGTAAAAGAAAAACAAAACAAAACAGTATTACAAATCTCAACCAGAAACCAATACACAATATGCATACCACCCATTAGCTAATCACCGTAAAAAAACTCTTTTAGTCCTCTTGTAGAATTTTTTTGAAAACGAAGGCAGATACAGTAGAAACTTAACATTACGACACCATTTATTTCAAGTCCGCCCCCTTCGGCAAAATCTAGGATGCGTGCCAAACCAGGCCACGGCGTCTGCTTTTAAATTACACGATATCTTCGTCGCGTGAAAAGTTTCTCGTTTCGAAAATGTTTGATGACATCATTGCATGTAATTTGCTCCCCCCCCACCCAATCAAAAATCCTGGCTCGTTTATGATGCACCGTCCATTAAGTTCCCGCCCGGAATGCACCATTTCTATCAGTTCAGTTCAGTTCAGTTCAATTTATTCGCTACATTATGCATCTATGGACACCAGCAAATCAATAAATATTTCATTTGGCAAAGAAAAACAAATAAACAATACAATATTCCAAGTGCACATAAACACACAGCAGCAGGGATGGCTACGAATAGACCTTTCGGTCTTCAAGTCAAGCAGCCACCCTTGAGGTTAAGTAATTACTAACTTACTATTTGTTAATTCAGAAAATCTGAGAATCTAAGCGACGAGAAGTCACAAATGGTGGTGACACTGAGTCATTAATTGTAGTTACCCAAAATATGTTTCTTAAGTTTACTTTTAAATAACCTTGGAGTTTCTGTTTGGATATTTGGAGGGATTGCATTCCAAACCTTGACACCTTTGTATTTAATGGATCTTTGAAGTCTTGCTGTTTGAAATCTAGGTATGTAAAGAGATAGATTATTAGATGAAGAGGTGGATCTGGTTAGTCGAGTCGAGATTTTACTTGTTTTAACGAACATATTAGACAGTTGTGGAGGTAGTTTTTTTAGAAAATGTAGATGCACAAATTTAGCAGTTTCAAGGTCGCATAAATCTGGTAGTTTAAGTATGCCAAGTTCTTTAAAGTAAGGAGTAGCATGATCCCGATAGCTGCCGCCGCAAGAAAGTTTTATGGCTTTGTTTTGAAGCGTACTCAATTTTGTTAGATAAGAAGGAAAAGTTTGTCCCCATATTATCAAGCCATATAATAAGTGGGGGTGAACCAAAGCGTAGTATAATTTAATCATGGCAGTTTGAGGAAGGAAATGTTTAAGTTTGGACATTATTCCAACTGCTCGAGATATTTTATGTTCGATTTCTGTAATATGGACGTGGAAGTTTAATTGAGAATCGAGATGAACACCCAACTATTTAAAACTTTTTGAAGTTGATAAGGGTGTATCATTTAAATACAAGTATGTTTGTGGTGTGGTTTTTCTTAATTTAGGTGGAATTATTAGATAATTAGATTTGGTGGGGTTAAGACTTATTCTATTAGCCATACACCATTGGCAAACTTTTAGTAGGTCTTGATTCATTTTGGTTTCTAGGCATGGTATGGTATTACTGTTCAAGATTAAGCCCGTATCATCAGCAAATAATCTTGGAAGGCTGCAAGCTGAGTTTGGAAGATCGTTGATATAAAGTAAAAATAGTAACGGTCCTAGAGTTGACCCCTGTGCAACTCCATATTTGACTGACTTTATTTCCGAATCAATGCCGTTAATACTTGTTTACTGTGATCTATCAAGAAAGGTCTCTATGAGCACGTTCGATGGTCCTCGTATACCATAATGTTCAAGCTTAGTTAGTAAGATATCGTGCCGTACACAATCGAATGCCTTTCGCAGATCCAGAAAAATTAAGCCAGTGAAAAGATTTTGGCTAATGTTGTCATATGCAGTTGAAACAATGTCCAAAACGGCATGAGTGGTAGAGGTATGTTTTTGGAAACCGTATTGGGTTTTATGTATTACATTGTGCTTTTTCAAAAAAGCCAAAAATCTATCGTAAATAAGACGTTCAAGAATTTTTGCGAAGCAAGTCAAAATCGAGATTGGGCGATAGTTATTAGGATTAGTTTTATCTCCTTTTTTGTGGATGGGAATGATTTTGGCGCGGGTACAGCTTTCAGGAAAGATGCCATTTACAAATGCGAACTCGATGAAGCTTTGCAGGTAGGGTGCGACATTGGGAGCAGCTATGCGAAGGAAGTAGGCAGGAATGCTGTCATGTCCGACAGCTTTGTTCACGTTAAGCGAGTGAATTGTATTTACAATTTCATCACAGGTCGGTGCTGTTAAAAATATTGATTCGGAAACGCTTTTGGATAAACAATTTTTGTAGTGATTGTTTTGTTGTTCGGGAATATCATCATCCAATTCTTTACCTATTGTACAAAAAAAATTGTTCAAAAGATCAGCTATTGTTTTTTGGTCAAGTAATTTGTTATTGTCGATAAAATCTTCGTCTGCTAAAGATTTTACCTTTGCAGTAGGAAGTACTGATCGGATAATTTCCCATGCCGATTTAGGATTAAGTTTTTTGGTTTCTAACAATGTTGCAAAATGTTGTTTTTTTGCTAGTGCTATCGATTTGGTTATCTTGTTTGAAAATTTGCGATAAGAAGCTTTTTCGTTTTCATCACCTTGCAAAAAATGAGAACGAAACATCAACCGTCTCTGGCGGATTAGGGCTAAAAGCTCTTTTGTAAGCCACGGTTTGTTTTTTAATCTTGTTTGTCTACGAGATAGTTGTCTAATCGGGGCATGGGCATCAATTGTTGATCGTATTACGTCTACAAAGCCGTTAAAAATTATATTATAATTAAGGTGATTGAGGACGTCGCAGTTTAAAAAGTATTGGGATAAATTTTGGTCTAGGTCGTTGCGAAAATCTTCACAATTAAGTTTTGAAGTGTCCCTATGGTACTTAGGTGATTTAGCACGCTTGCAATGAATTATTTTTTTTATGTTACATACAGTAATATAATGATCGGTTAGGTCGCTACGAATTACGAAAGGTGTAATTTTGTGTTTCAAATCATTGGTGATTATATGGTCAATAATGGTAGAAGTTGCAGCGGTCACACGAGTTGGGAGAGTAATTAGGGGAATAGCGCTGTTACTTATCATTATATTAATGTAATCATTGGCAATTTTAGATCGGTTAAATTTATCTAAGTTAATATTTAAGTCTCCCAGCAAATATATAGCTTGATTGTTAGTGGTGAAATGGCTGAGGCAAGTGGAAAAATCTTCTAAGAATTTGTTGATATTAGTTAATGATGGGTGACGGTATATGACCCCAACATTTATAGTGCGTTTTTTTGTATAAATGGTTAACCACAATGATTCCGAATTGTACAGAGTAAGTTGATTTTTTGACACTTCAAATTTAAGTTTCTTTGAGATATAAACCGCAACTCCTCCAGCAATTGAATGCGAATTAACGTGAGCAAAGCTGTAGCCAGTAATTGAATTATTAGTCAAGGGTTCATCTTTAATGCGAGTTTCAGAGAGGCAAATTATATCAGGCAAAAAGTCAAGTGATTGAAGAAAATTATACATTGCATCAAAATTTTTTTGAAGGGAACGAATGTTAAAATGCAGAAGAGTCAAAGAATTTTCGAAAAAGGTAGGTTGTACTTTTACGTCATCAAGGTAACAACAAGTACTTATATTACTCACAACACCGTTATACCAGTCGTCGCTCAGACTCTCATTTCCCCCAAAAAATTCCTTTTGTCGGTGCGGCTTCCTGACTAGGCCGAATAAATTCATTTAGATCTGATCCATTCGTCGCCAAAAACGCCATTGCACAATTCCAGTGAGAACAAAATGAAAATACTCAATGTCTACACGCAGCGATGGAGAATGCCAGCAATTTCTGCTTTAAGAATTGATTTATAGATATTGCAGCAGGGTGCAAAGAGCAATCTAGGATATACTACAGCTTCATAAGGTTATTCCCAATATAATAGTTAATTTAAGTTACCCAATGCCAAATTTAATTTATACAGTAATGAATGATCTTGAAGTATAGGGCTTTTTTTTTTTCTTTTTTTTTTTTTTTCAGCAATAATTGCGTGGATTTCTTCCGCATCGACCAGAAAAAGTTCACAGGCGCACAATCATCGCTGCCGACAAAAACCGACCTTAAACAGCAAAAATTGGCTTTAGCAATTGAAGCACGTTTTAGCAAAAGCCCACGAGTGACTATTTTCAAAAAATGAGTTTTTCGTATTTTAGAAGTTATTTACTAAAAACGTTTTAGCTTAGAAAAAACTTATGTTTATTTTGAATTATTTTCCGACAGTAAATTGCTTAATATGTTGCACTTAGACAACAGACCCAAATGAGAGTTTAAACTTGAACACAATTTACTCAGAAGGACGAAATGCGACTTATGAATCTCCGTCAAAACGTGCTTCAACGCCACTGCTTTTTCGTGCTTGTTAGCATAAGGGTAGCCCCCCCAATTGAAATGCGACCAATGATAAAAACGTCACAAAAAAGACTATTGTTTCGTCACTTTCTTTTAGCATCTTCGCGTACAACAGTAATTAACAATAATATTGATCCAAGGGGACCGAGCCCCCTCAATTTAATTTTTATCAAATAATTAAAAATTGCTCCCTACAATAATATTTAAGTGACCCCACTTTAAATGGGCGCCCCAACAATAATATTGTTCAAGGGGGCCCGCACCCCTTCAATTTTATTTTTGCCAACCAATTTAAAAACGCCCCTTCAATACAATTTAAACGCCCTCAATTTAAATGGGCCCGATACAACAATATTGATCCAGGGAGCCCGGGCCCCCTCAATTTAATTTTTCCATCAAATTTAAATGGCCCCCCACAAAATAGTATTTAAATGCCCCCCTCCAACAATAATATTATTCCAGATAGCCTGGGCCCTCTTTAACTCGTATCTTACCGCTACATGTTAAGATTGTCAAATTGCGACAAAACTTCACAAAAATGCGTGAATTCAATCAGATAAGAGACAAAAAAAAATTATGGTGAAAATAATTATCGTTTACGAGATATGACCATGTTCCCAAATAAAAACATTGGCGGTTTTTAACGAAAACTGTTGAAACCAATTCAAAATTGTTTATTACCGTACAAAACGATCAGAGCAATCAACTTACGCAGGTTTAGCCTATGGTACATTTCTCAGCACACGGCAGCGTTAGATCTGTGCAAACGTACATTGCATTTTATGCACATGATACGAGTGTTTTTTTTGGCACACCGTGCATCTTCCTTGGGTGGTAAATTTGGGAAAATGTCCCATTGGGGAAAAAATTTGGAAAAATATCCGTTGGAGGCTAGGGGTCTGGGGCAAAGCCCCCAGCTGCCAGAGGCACGGGGTCTGGTGGCGAAGACCCCAACGCTCGAAAATTTTGTACTTTTTAGCAAAATTAACTTAATTTCAGGTTTATTTTGATAAAATTTACTGCTATAAAAACGTGGCATAGAATTTAGAGTGCAAAAATATGATTAAAATAGTTGCATAAATGGACTGTGTGGGAGGTAGCTAGTGCCAGAATTTCAGTTCTCGTATTTACAAGCTGGTAAATCATAAAATCCTATGCCTGTAGTTCGATAAAACTCTCAAGAAGTAATCTGTTTCGTCTATACTTTATAGAGAAAGATATAATTAGGGAGGCTAATGGAAGGAAGTTTGAGAGAAGTGATTAGTAATTAACTAATTCTGAATCCTCCCCCCCCCTATTTCTGAGCCAGTAAGTTATAATTTTTATGAGTTTTATTTTTGACAAGTTAGCCCTTCGCCCCTAAATAAATGTTTCAAAATATTCTTTAAATCATTTTTGAGTATATTCCAAAGCAAAAGACAGTCTTAGAAATGCTAAATTTCCTATTCTGCATTTTGGTAGGTAGGCCAATAGAAGGAGCTGCGGCCCCCACCCTCTGGCTGCGTAATTGCATCAAGCACAAAGTGATTTACCGGCGGAAGTTCAAGTGAGACATTGACTTTTGATAAAGCTGGTAATGTAACCGCCTGCCTGCGATCACACTCGCGTTCAACACAAAAACGGTTTAGGGAAAAATACCACTTTTTTCCTGATTCTTGGCCGGTAAGTTGAAAGAAGACTGTTAAAGACATGTACTCTATCCACTTCTAAAACCAAAAAATAAGAAGTAAGTCACTATGGCTTTCCCGATAGTCCATTTAGTTGTATTCACCCTTTTTTGTTGTTTTTCTTCTTTTACGAGCTGGTTTGGTGTTGGACAAATCATCATTAGATTCGAAAATGTTGTCAACAGCTGCATCAGAAGTAGAAGCAGATGCGTACGAAATGTCATTCAAGAGTACATCTTCCTCCTCCTCAAGTGTTCCAGCTGGTTCAAATGCAGAATCCATTTTTTGTGCAAGTTTTTTATTGTCAGTAACTAACTCGATCACTTTAATCCCCAGTTTCTAGTGGAAGGAGCAGAACAATGTTTCTAGGATTTTCCATTCTCAGAGCCAAATCGGTTGTTTCTGCCAATGCTGCAACTCTAGTTACACGTCTAGCTGATAAATAAAATGTAGTTGTATTGATAATCAATTTTTCAATTGTGGGTTATTGAAAAAAAAATTACTAATACTATTTACCACAGTAGGTTGGGACGATTCTTAAAAATTCGTCATTTTTCATTAGCTACATAATATTCTGAATTGCAGTTTGCGAACAAAAAGTAAGATAAATATAATCAGATTTTTGTTAGCTCAACGGCAGTATGCTCTTTCACAAAATACTGTAAACTATAAACAGCAAGTCTTTTACAGTGAAGTTTTGCAAACTTTTGCGCAATGGTTTGTATAGCGTTGACCTGCTGTCAAACAATATTCTGATTATAATACTTAGCTAAAGTTCTGCTGTTGCGAAAAATGTAAGCTAGCTTTGGACCAGTATTTTAAGAATTTATTATGAATAATGAGCTTTCTAGTACAATAAAATGATTAATTATTCTAGTCTGTTCTTATCAAACAATATGTACAGAAGCGTGACCAAACTACATCAAGTCATGAATTTGAAAATCTATTAAAAACACTCTTTTTGCATTGTTATTCCCTCTTGTCGTAAAATTATATGTAGTATAACCTGCGTGCTGTAAAACCGCCAATGTTCCCAAATGAGAACAATTAAGTTTGAAGCTAAATTTCTCACAGTAACTTGAAAATAATTACAAAGAAAAGGGTTTAGTGAAGTCATGTCTTTACAAAAGTGTACAAAACATAGTCTTAGCATTTAAAACATTTCTCGCCCTTAGCTCTACACCTCAAAATATCGTGCAACCTTAAACAATTAGTATTCTGATTTATTTTGCACCAGCGTGGTGTAAAATTTTGGTTCGTGGTAAGCAGCGAAAACATAACGCAAGACAACAAATGAATAAGAGATTTAACGAACAACGACAAATAAACGAGTTAGGGTTTAGGGGTTTTGTTTACAAACGCAGGACTTCACAAAATTTCAGATTACATTTTCATCTCTAATTTTTTGAAAATTTTAACCAAAATATCAGCCAAAAAAGATATACAATAATTACCGAATGAAGTAACTTACAGCCGCTTTAAAAAAAAACCCAAAGTAATAAAAAAATAAAATTAGCTCATTTAACTACCGTAGTACAGCATAAAACCATCGTGAAACCAGAAAAAACAATCACATTTGAAACGCATCATTTTAAAATATTCTGTAGATTTATAAGTTTGTTAGAGGTACAGAATTTCAATATAGCGTTTACTGCGTAGGAGCTATTATTTCTACTCTTTCGGAAATGGAAAACCTTGAAAAAGACTGTTTTAGATTAAACGTTTTCGTCCAGTTCTTTTTGTAAATCTACGCTGGAATGAAGAAAAACTAATATGCTGTGGTATATTTAGTGGTTAACTATATTGAAATAACAATGGGCTGCTATTATGACGTAAGATGCTGTAAAAATCATCTAAAGTACATAGTTACAAGATTCGCATAGGCTAGGAAAAACTTTTGGTGGATAATCGGTACCGGCAAAGTCCAAAGCATAACAATTTTGTTAAGTCATAGAGCTCAGTCAATTTCTTGACCGAACTACCACCAAGCAAAACAGTCGTGCGAAAAAAAAAAAAAATCTTCTCTGTAGGAAAAAGAAATTTGAGAGTAAAATTCCTGAGCGGCCAGTTGGTCGAGCGGTAACGCGTTCGTCTCTGGAGCGGGAGGTCTGAGGTTCAAATCTCGGGCCGGTCAAATCGGACACAGTGTTGCCAACGGCTCGCCACCGCTGCAACATTTCTTCGAATGGAGCTGTGTTGCCTGGGCGCAATGACGCGGAAATGGGCCCCGCCAACTCGTTACACGCTTCGGCGTATTACAGCGAGTATAATGAAAGATTTGATTTGTTATTTTACTCTCAAATTTCTTTTTGCTACAGAGAAGATTTTTTTTTTCGCACGACTGTTTTGCTTGGTGGTAGTTCGGTCAAGAAATTGACTGAGCTCTAAGACTTAACAAAATTGTTATGCTTTGGACTTTGCCGGTACCGATTATTCACCAAAAGTTTTTCCTAGCCTATGCGAATCTTGTAATTATGCTCAGCTGCTCAGTCGCATTACTGCTCAGTCGCATTACTGCTAACCGAGGATCACTATTAAGCCATTGGGCTTTGTAGTGATCCTCGGTTAGCAGTAATGCGACTGAGCAGATTACTGCCACCCAGGTCTTTTCGACGGAATTGATGTTTGTGATCCCCTATTTTGTGGCTGATCCCATCTTTTCTTGATGAATTTTTAGACCTATCCACTAAATAGTATATAGTTAGTGAAAAAATATGGAAAATATAGAAAATTTCTCGTCGTACTATGATTGGTCAAAATTTGCCATTTTGGCAATTTGATTGGTGGAAAAATATTTGTTCGTTTTAGTCGGAAATAAATGTGCACGAAAAGTTTAATGCAAAATTTGGAGTGAATAAACGAATTCTTTTTGATGGCAAAGAATAGGCTGTAAGGAATTGATGTAGGTTGTTTCCAGAACTGATAAATTGAACGAAGATCTTGCCGTAGCCAAAATGGATAATTGTGCATCTTTGTAATGTTTGGCACATTTTTCATTCTCTAAAAAATGCTGTCCGATTGCAGAAGCACAGTAGACACTAGGGGTGCTAGTGATTTTGCATTCTCGATTCGGTAGAATTTTCGTTGGTCTTTTGTCACTTCTTATGCATCTCGGAATGTGTTGATCAATTCTGCCCGGCAATCTTTGGGAAGTTCGATCCACGTACCGACAGTTACAGCGACACACGTATTGATATACGACCGTACTTTGTTGAAGGGAGGGTAGAACATCTTTATGAATTGTAGGCAAAATTTTTCTCGTAAAAATAATGCGAGGTTCAGCAGCTTTGTAACATCGGTTGATAGCAATTTTGGTTTGTTGTTTAAAAATTGAAGAAATTTTACCTATCCAAGAAGTCTGTTTACAAGGAAATTTGCCCAACTGGTTCACTCAGGCCCAAACTTTATGGCTTGCCAAAAGTGTACCAAAAAGAAGCCCTTCTTCCAATTTTATCTATGCTTGGCTCTTGCAACACGCTTTGGCAAAATATTTGGCAGCTGTTATTGATCTGAGTTTACAGTTTTACTCCAACAATTGCATTAAAGACTCATTTACTTTTGCTAAAGATATGCAAGATCTTCAAATGCAACAAAAGAAACGTTTCTTTGCTCATTCGACAATCGTAGTTTGTTCACCAATGCTCCTTTAGAGGAAACGATTTAAATTTGTGCGGATGCATTGTATGGCGGTGAGCTCATACCTCCAGACTACCCCAAAGAAATCTTTGTGGAGTTAATGAACGCTGCAACTAAATCGCTGGAATTCAGCTTTAACAAGAACAAAATACAAGCAAAATTGATGGCGTGGCGATGGGTGGTTTACTAAGTGTAGCTTTAGCCAATATATTTGTTGATACCACGAGACCAAGTTTTTCGAGTCCACAACCAAGCCATTCCTTTAACACCGATATGTAGATGACACTTTTGCCAATTTTGGATTAGAGGATAAATGCACTTCTTTTCTTGACGCCCTGAATTCAATGCATTTGGCATTAAAGTTCACATTTGAAAAAGAAGAGAATGATCAGCTCTCGTTTTTAGATGTTTTGGTGGAGAAAAGCAATGAGGGATTTGTAACTTCTGTTTTCAGGACACGCACTTTTACTGGACAGTACTTTCGTTGCGATTCGTTCGGGCCTACAAAACGTAAAACCAACTTGATTAAAACACTTGTGCATCGAGCATTGATGATATGTTCGAAAAGTAAACTGCAGCATGAACTAGAAAATATCAGCTCCATTCTACAGAATAATGAATACTCAGAAAGCAATATTCAAATCACCATGTCTAAGAAAATTGCGCTTTTTACCCGTAAACTAAAAGAAGGACCGCAAAAGTGTCTAGTTTATTTGAAGCTTCCTTAATTGGGAAAAATTTCTTCGATTTTTAAACAACAAACCAAAATTGCTATCAACCGATGTTATAAAGCTGCTGAACCTCGCATTATTTTTACGAGAAAAATTTTGCCTACAATTCATAAAGATGTTCTACCCTCCCTTCAACAAAGTACGGTCGTATATCAATACGTGTGTCGCTGTAACTGTCGGTACGTGGATCGAACTTCCCAAAGATTGCCGGGCAGAATTGATCAACACATTCCGAGATGCATAAGAAGTGACAAAAGACCAACGAAAATTCTACCGAATCGAGAATGCAAAATCACTAGCACCCCTAGTGTCTACTGTGCTTCTGCAATCGGACAGCATTTTTTAGAGAATGAAAAATGTGCCAAACATTACAAAGATGCACAATTATCCATTTTGGCTACGGCAAGATCTTCGTTCAATTTATCAGTTCTGGAAACAACCTACATCAATTCCTTACAGCCTATTCTTTGCCATCAAAAAGAATTCGTTTATTCACTCCAAATTTTGCATTAAACTTTTCGTGCACATTTATTTCCGACTAAAACGAACAAATATTTTTCCACTAATCAAATTGCCAAAATGGCAAATTTTGACCAATCATAGTACAACGAGAAATTTTCTATATTTTCCATATT